>VWZG01012484.1:59350-74612 GCA_013396735.1 Grallaria varia | reverse complement strand
CGCCTCGCCTCGCCCTGCCGGCCGCGCTGCCTCCCTTCCTCGCTCGCTCCCTCGCTCGCTCTTCTTTCCTTTTTCTTCCGCTGCTGCCGAGCCGCACGCTCGCACACACTCACATGCACGCAGAGGGAGAGTTGCTAAGAGGCTCTGCTCGTTTCAACCTGGTGCACACTGAAAGATCTGACACCCTCTGCTGAGCTGCAGTGGCAAAAATCCATCTGCTGAGGGAATGCTGGAGAGGAAAAAAAAATCAATCCACGTACAGGGCGAACGTTAAAAACGTTGGCATTAAAAGCTGTCGATCTATTTAGGTGCTTTCTCCTAAATTGATTATTTAATTTGTTTCTTCTCTTTTAAGATGGAAAGTTTAGCGTTCCTCTCCTCCCGACCAGTTCCTTATTACCTCCATTCACACACACTCACACCTGCACAAGCAGGAGAGGAAGGCGCCTTTGCCTGATTGTGTTTCCCAATGGCTTGAATGGAATTAGTGTCAGGGTGTCAAGCGAGTAGCAATTTGAGGTAATTATTCTGCACGCCATTTTTATCGTTGCTTTAAATGCGTTTCGTCCTCCCCTGCAGTCTAGGGTGTTTCATGCCGGATTTTGTCTCTTGCTGGTGTTCTCTATGTTATGTCGAACTGTGGATTAATGCATTCCCTCTCTCTATTTTTCATAATTTAGATGATCACAGAGAAGAGGGTAGGTAAGGGGGAGGGGATTGCTGCACTGTTAGCAGTTCACACTACCTGTTCCCACGGAGTATCGTGTCTTCCCTAAAGAGGGGAGGAGAGGGTAGAAACTAACAGTTTTTCTCATCTCTGTATAAAAATCCGGAGGTGCAAGTGTGTCCACGCATAGATATTTCTCTAGAGATACTCCTAATACTCTCCGTGGAAATAAAATGACTGCTTACCTAGACCTCCTCCTCCTTCCACCCCTCTCCCCCGCCTCCCGACGCACCCCCCCGCCCTGGCGCCCTTTCCAGCTCATACCCTTCTGACAAAAGAGATTACATAGAGGAAAAATCGGTGCCTGGCCTTAAAAGACAGGAGCCAAGCATACAAAAGTTTCTGCATCATTTGGACGGGTTTCAGATGCCTACGAGCGAGAAACCAGTTGCACCTCTGGTGGTGCAAGTGAAAATCCGCGTTTCCCCCTGCCTTGTCAAACCACGTTGAGGAGGGGGAGGAGGAGGAGGAAGCGAAGGGGGAGGAAGGGGAGAAGGAAGAGGAGGAGGAGGAAGCACGGAGGTGGCAGAGGCAGCCCAGCCTCTTGGTGCCTCCTGCAGCCCGGGGCTGTACCTCTCCTGTCCGTCGCCGCTGGTGAACTTTGCGGCTTACTGGTAGGGGGGCATGTAACCTCGGGAGTGGGCTGGAGGAGGGTTATTTATAGGAGAATCCAGAGAGCCATATGGAGCCTGCATCCCCTGGTCCCGGCGGCATGTTAATTTGGTCAAAGCTTTTTCCTGGCTACTGCTTACAAATAAATTAGACATCCTGCCGACGATGATCTTATCAAATTAATGTAATTAGACCACAGACAGGTTGCAACAGTTACTGTGGCCATTTCGGGTCTCCAAGATGAAAATTTGGCCTTTTGCTTTTTAACAGTGGGCAGAGATTGGGAAGGGAGGGGGGAACAGGAGAGGAAATGGGACAGGAATAGGAAACAAAACAGACTACAAGAGAGAAATCCTGACCCTGAAAATGCCTGCCCAATAAATTACAAACGGGCCAGGAGAGATAAAATGCCACTGAGACACAAAACACCACAAGAAATATATTGGTGGTTTCATTAGGATAAAAAAAAGGGGGAAGAAAGCTTGACGCCACATTGAGGCACATTAATTAATTTCTCCTGATAGTTTCTTTGACTTTGTCTCTCAGTGATGTCAGGGTGGAAGTGTGGGGGTGCAAGGCAGTCTGGAAACCTTTCACAGATCAAAAATTGCAGCCTCAAAGTGCAAGGGGAACCAGAAGTAAAGAAGCCCCAAGAAACTTCACAGGGGGAAGTAGGACAGTCGGGGAAAGGGACAAGGGTCAGGGTCAAGGTCACACTCACTGAGTGTCAGCAGCAGAGACAAGATCACCGTGAATAAAGTCTTTGAGGAGGAAAGGCTGAAAATCTGGAGCCCTGTGAAGGCCCCCTCAGATGTGGGACGTGAGGACTAAAGAGCTTGTTCTCCTCTTCCCTTAAAATAAAACTTCCAAGCATCTTTACCTTCATGCTATTAAAATTGCTCAGGCACCGTAAAAACAATCAAAATGCAACCAGGAGACCTGAACAGTAACAAGATATTAAATAAATAAGTATGAATTGAATAAGGGGAAGGAGACAATGACCTGTTGTCAAAGTGTGAAGGAGAAATTGCCTGCTTCTTTCAAAGGATCTTCTGAGAGGTGGGAACTGGTGTAAGGCATCTGGGGATCTAGAATTTCAAAGTGGGAAGAACCAAATGGTAAAAAAATCTGCAGAAGAAGTAAGAGTGCTTATGGATGCTATGTAACTTCCAAAGGAGTATTTATCTAAGGAAGCCATTGTGTTTTCAGCTGTACACTTTGAAGTAGATATAGAGATATATACAATATATGTATTGAGTGAACATTTGCCATGCAAAAGTTAACATCTAGAAGACAAATCAGAGAGGAAGAAAAGAGGCACCATCCATTTTTGATTTGGTATCTGAAGTTTTGGTTCTAAGAGTCAAGCTACACAGAAAGGCTGAGGAAACTAATCTAACATTACTCAATGTCTAACATTACTCAAATACTAAATTTCTAGTTTTCATCATCTCCCTAGATTAACTTTGGAAACAGATGTCTTAGGATAAGAAGCCTGGTTCTAAGTGTTTTAAGGAAATACCTACTCCTGGATCAGGCTGATTGGGAGATGAACTGTTGTACTCTGTTACTTAGAGAGTGTGGTAAAATGAGACATCACACAGCACTGAAGTGCCAATTAATTTGGGTCTTTAAAATTCATCATATGCATCCCAGTTTACAATCCATACACAGTTTGAATAAACAGAACTCACATAATCCCCTCTAAATTGTCCAGAAGATAAGAGAGCAGGAAAGAGAAAACAAGTATATTGTCCTTGACTCCTTTACTTATCTGGTGTATTTTACCTTGTGTTTACGTCTACAAATTCTAGAAGCTTAAGACAATGAGTTTTCCACTTACACCTTTTCTCTGTGTGTAAAGTCCCATATTTAACCACATAGCCAAATGAAGCAATTTTGAATAGAAATGGTTTTGCTCATAATATGGAAAACTCCTTGAAATAAGAAAAGGCAGCAGGATACTTTTTCATTTTCCCAATTAGAAATCTCTCATATCCCTGTTGCTACTACTATGTAAGTAACACTGGGTCAGGGTGTATTTGTGCTACACTGGAACATGTTAAAAAGCTAGTTACTTCATCTGACATTGTAGAACTTGCAGAGCAGAACTTAGACCATCTGTAAAGGTTCTAGAGAAGAAAAATTATTACTGTAGATATCCTGATTTCAATGCTTGTGCTATGTACTGTAAAATTAGCTTCATTATTTCTGTGAAGGTATAACACAATAAAGACACCATACATTATGGACATGATGTTGTGCATGGATACACACAGACATACATATATACATATATATAAAAATATGTATCCATATGCATTACAAATTTTGATAGACTCAGCAAATAAAGGAGTTAGACGATCATTATTTAACTTGAAATTATGGCTTTGTTCAGGCTTTTGACAATGGAATTTAGCATAGACTGGTAGTTGACATGGATGCCTGTATATGTTAATGCAACTCCTGCAAAAACTAAGCTTCCCAGTGTATACAATGACTTTAAATCAGTTCAGATTAGCCAGTTTTAACTAAGAGTAGAAGGGGCTAAGCTAATATCTGGATCTCCTCACAAAATTTTCTATCTAGGTATATTTTGCAGGCCAGTCTTTACATAGCTACTGGTCTTCTATCTAAACTGAAATTAGACCTAGCAAGGTTTCCAAAGCTAGATAATTTTCTTCTTCATTTTGCTAAGGGTAGCGGCATGTGAGTGTGTTTCATGTCTCCCTGCGATATGTTCACCAGAGATTTCAAAATGATGCAGTGGCAGATGATGATGACTAAAAAAAAAAAAAAAAAAGAGAAAGAAAAGAAAGTTAGAGAGGTGGTTTGCCTACTTCTATCTAGTGAGTAGGAGACTAGCTCGGGATGAGAAAATAAAAAATTCTCTGTCTTCTGCAGTGTAAGAGCCAGCCCACATGTTCCTCTTTCTTGGCTCATACCCTCAACCACCGGGCTACCAACCCTCTTGCTGCAGCTGTTCTACTTTGCAAGAAAAATAATTTTGAGATCCCTTGAACAAGAGAAAGACACTGGGGGAGTATGAGTTACAACACCTACTAGGGCATGCAGAGCTCTGGGAGGACTTGATTGCATTATGCTTTCATGTAAGACTGAGCTTGACCTAATAGACTTCTCACATAAGGTGTTCAAACTACAGAGCTGGTAGCAAACCCCATAGATAATCTTCTCCATTATACATAGTTATCAGACCTTGAGATATTTTTTTGTTGGAAACATTGATGGAATAGGTCACAGGGTTAATCTTAAAAGCTTCAAACACTAGGTGTCAGGAAAGGGAATGGGAGTCAGAAAGGTGGTCAGCTTTAGGCAGCCATCCTCTGTGCAGTCTCCTATAAAATCAATGTAGTTATTTAATTTTGAAATTCGGATGATGCAGAAGTAAGACATGTATTTAGTGTGTAGGTCAGGCCAAGGTCCTGACCAGAATTTCTTATTTCTTCTATATATATTGATCTGAGTTTCTGACCCAGTTTCCACTGTGATTGCTTGAATTTAAATCACTAAAACACCTGAACAATTCTTAGGACAGGACTAAGCCTCACAACTACTGTCCTTACCAGAGAGAGTATCCAGAATAGGTCTTTGGTGAAGGAAAGAAGTCAGACAAACATTTATGTTTTATCTTCCTCTCTCTGTTCCTTTAATTTTTTAATTCTCTTTTTCTCTTTATTTTCCTGCAACCTATAGTAATCTGGAGCAGCCTTGTTTACAAATATAAGGGCTACTATAGGGACAGAATTAAGCCACTTCTGACTTACTAGTGAATTGACCCTGTACCTTCACTGTGAAAGCATATTCTGCCCACTGTGCTGTTGGTTAGAAGGAGAGAGATAGGGGATGAGCTGAGTCACCCACCTCTTTTTATTCCTCTCATCCCAAAACTCATTCTCACATACACACACACACAGACTCATACACACTTTAAAAGTTTGACACAGCAGAAGTGGGCTGTCTGTTTTAATGGGAGAATTTCAAGTTGCAAAGCCCAGATGAAGAGAGGTGGTTTTGCTGCAGCCCTGACCCCAGAACATGAACTGAGATTTCATTGCAGCATTTCACTTGAAATGTCCTCCCAGCTGCATCTTCCATGCTCTCAGTTCTGATGTGAAGGCCTGATTTCTGCCTTTCCTAGAGCAATATGTGAGATGGTTGATTGTCTGACTTAGGGAGTGGGATTTTACTCCAGGTTTTGGCTTCCTAAGTTTGGGATTGCAGCATTCAGCACTGCAGGACTGAAGTACACAGAACATACTTTTTTCTTTGTGATAAAAGACATAGAGTTAGGGAAAAAAACATTACAATGAAATTAACTGGATCTGTAAGAAATATTTGTTCTTTTGGGCAGGGATAGCAGGGAATGTACTAATATAATGTTACAGCCTTTAATAAGAAGTGATAACATTTGCACCATAACCTAACCTCAGCAAATTTTTTAACACATTCCAACGTTACCATTTTAAGTACTTGTTGCAACAATTCTCAACATCCTGCAAGACATGACTCCCGTGTAGTGTGATCAATACACAATATAGAACGGCACTTTTGCTAATGTGACCTTTATGTAGTTTAGATTGCTTGCTTATTTCACTCTTTCCTAAAATGTGTCCCTTGTCTGACTGAAAACAAACAAAAGATTGAAAGAGCTGGTCACTGTACATCACATTCAGCTGACTGAGGTAGTTTAGTAATGTGTTCATACAACTTAAAGTAAGTTAAAAATTACTTTCATCCTCTTATGAAAACTTTAATGAAGAGACATAAAAAGCACGAGTTAACTCCTGCAACACACGTCAGAGTGTTATTTAGATATAAGCAAGGCATAAAAAATATCTTTCTCAACAACAAGAACACCAAAACCCCCTTCCCAAAAAATCCCCCCCAAAAACCCTCAAGACAAAAAGAAAAAAAAAAAAAAGCCTAAACTTTCAATCTCTTGCTTACACAAATAATCCCACTGACTCATATCAGCTTGAATAATAATATAATAATATATGAATAATAATATAATAATATAGGAATAATAATATAATGTGTTTTCAATAATTAATTATTTTCTTATCCATTTTCTTGATACAGTCTCAGACCAACAAAAGGATCGTTTAAATGGACAAAAGCAGATAAGACTTTATGTCTCTGTTCTCCCTAACTATAACAATACTATTGTCTGATAATGAAGAGAAAAATTCTCAGAATGCAGGATTGAGGTGAAGACCTGCCTCCATAATTTGATGACATGACTCTGGGCGACTCATTTCTCTTTCCTATGCCTCAGTTTCCTAGTCTGAGGAAGTGGAAGGTATTATACGGACCAAAGGGGCTTTGAAAGCTGTGATGAGCAAACATGGTGAGTTAAGTAATTATCATCATTACTCAGAGGCGCAACACAGAAAGTCAAATCTTATATAAGAATAAGACAGTTCTTTCTCTTTTTGTCAACCCATCTCAGAGGCTTTTACAGGAGAATACAATATAATTTTGTTTGCTCAACAAATTGGAAAACAGAGGCACTGACCTTGGGAAGGTCATATATCAAGCCGTTGATAGTGCTAGAAATAGACCCAAGTCTCAGAAGGCTCAGCCCTGCCTTCTACCCTAGTATTTCAGAGATGCAGAACTACTGATTTATAGAAAAAGCCTTTAAAAAAAAAAAAATCTAAGGGCTTTCTGTCTCCTTTGCCTCTTATTTTTGACTTGATTTTATGCATCGAAGGTTTCATATGCCAGTTATTTTCTTTCTGGAGGCCAAATGCAGTTATGTGGTGTGACAGCAATATCAAGCTTTGGTTTTCTTATTAATTCACATCTTAATTCACTGCAATGTAATTATTTTAACTGGGGAAACAATGTTTCCATTCCTCAGACTTTTCTTGGCTTAGACTTTAGATTTCAAAAACAGAGATTTCAGAGACAAATGATAAACCATTTGAAACAGAAACTACGTCTCATCTGACAAACATTACATTAAAAAAAAAAATCAACCTCCTCATTTAATCAGAGAACTGTGAAGAGGTTTTGTTGTCAGGAAGTCTATTATTTCCACTGTTCTGCTATAAAACAAAATGAAAATAAAAGAAAAAAACCCAAAAAACAAAAACCCAAAAAAACAGGTAAAGATGCAAACCAAATCAACAATTTTCAGTGTAGTTCAAAATAGAAACTGGAAAAAAACCCACTGAAGCAATTAAAATATGAAAATTTTGTTCTGGTGTGATCTTTGGTTTGTTGTTTTTTCCTAATATAAAACAAAACAAGTTTTNACTTTTAAAACCAGCACAGAAGTAGAAAATCAGAATGGAATACCAGTAATTAGAATTTGAAATCTTTCATTGCCTTCCATAATGTTGGGGTTTTTTTTCCAAACAATATTTTTTCAAAATTAATTTTCCTTTCCTTTGATTAATTTAAATTGGATTTTTCAGATAGAAAGTTTTTGAAAACTTGTCTGAAACTATCCATTAGGATAATATGCAGTGGTGTCTGCATATTAAAAGGACACTTACTGTGCATCAGCAGACTGGAGAAAGATTGAATAGGTGCAACATTATTAACACTAAAATAATATATTCTTCGTATTTTTGCAATACCAAGAAACCATACCCTGGGACCAATCCTACATGGCATTTTAGTTTTAATTAAATAACATTTTAGAGACATAAGGGAGAAGAGGCTGGTGACCCGATTAAACATTGCACTGCTCGATTTTACATCACAGCATCCCAAATGATTTCAAATATATTACTCTGATGTAAAGCTAGAGTATTGCAATGGTGTCTCAGGATGTAGTTGGTTACTTTTTTTTCTCCACTGGCAAAGCTGATCTGAGAAATCCCTTACTGCCTTCACTAGCCTCCAGCCCCTAATTTTAACTTCTTGAGGCTTTTTATTTAACCAAGATAATTTTATTGATCCAGTTCATATTGCAGTCCACAAACAATTCTGTCCTTCCTAAGCTGATGACAGGATCAAATCAAAATGGCTGCAGAGGTGGCTAAGGAATGATCATGTACCTAGAGGGAATGAATTCTAGGATTTAGCACTCACAAACCCCTAACTTGGATGAATCTGGACCTTAATGGCTTTAAACTATTACCTAAAATATACAGAAGATAAAAAGCAATTTTACATGACACTCTTGCTACTGAGTATATACTGTGTGTATGTACGGGTATTGATGTACATATATATTGGAGAGTTGGATGTGATGGTGATGGGAGTATTTAAATGATAGAAATAAGGCCAATATCAAAGGGTGTTTTACTAGATTGATATTCATTAACAATGCACCTTTTCCAATGGTAAGTTTTATGCATTATTAGTTAAAACTACTGCACATTCAAACACCTCTTAATAACTGTCTCCTACATTATCTGTGTGTATTCAATGCTACAGAGCGGATGCCATGTAGTCAGCAGGGGTGGTTGCAGTCAGTTTTGAGGATCAGTTTTCAAATCTCTTTGAAGAGGTAAGCTGGGACCAAAGTAAAGAGCCATCTTTCTTTTTTTTCTCATGTGTCCATGATATTTTTATGATCCTCATTAGCTCCCCAAAAGAAAGAGTACATCTCATCTGTTCCCAGCATAGACTTTGCAGGAGCAGAACTTGCTTATTTTTCCAGGCATGTTTCCTGCCTGTTCTATATCTTCTGTTCGTATTTTCCAATTTATGCCTTGTACATGAATTTTATTGTATCTTATTTGTGCAGTTACATCACAGAAGTCTTCTTTTGTCTCTTGCAGTTACATATTAGCTTTAAAGGTACACTTAGGTGTGCCCAAGTGTTCAGACATTGTTGCTGGTCATGCCATTAGTAGCTTCACAAAATGTATGCTCTCACAAACAGTTATGCTTATGTTTAGATTCCAGGCAAACAAATACAAAAATATGCCCTCTTCAACCTTTTTCAGCTTTATGGGTGCAGTAGGACACTGCTTCGTCAGCAAGGCTTTTAACAACATAAATACTCACTCCATAAGTTACGTAAATATGTAAAAATTTCAAATTTGTCATTATTTCTGCACTTTAAAACATCTTACTTCAGGTTTGCTTGCAATACTTGCAGTAAGAATTGGGCTGTTTATTAAGTAGGCTTGTACTCTCCCCTTTCAATGGCTTACTCTAATGTACAAAGGTTTCCCTGAGCTTCTCTGAGGTGTTGTCAGTTGAAGAGATTAAGAAAAATAATGACATTTTACCACATAATTCAAATAATATTCACTTTTACTGTTTTACTTTCATTCACATGAAGTTTCAGCATTTATAAATGGAAAAAAAAAATTAACTGTAGACTAGGTCTGCATTATATGGTCCTGTAGGATGCATGGGAGCTGGGATTCCTGGGCTTAGCTCTCAAAGATATAATTTTTTGGTCCACAGGGTGCAACATTTGCACTGGCGGACCACATCAGTGAGCCTTGGTCAAATCAGCAGACATCATAAACCTGTTCTGCTGCACACGAACGATTCATGCCACTAGATATCTGATGAGCCTTTATAAAAGTATATTAGTTCCAGGAGAAATTAAGTGGCTTAAACCTTCTGTGAAGGCAGCGTAGACATAGCACAGTCCAAATATACCCCTCCAGCAATAGAATCACTCCACTTTTTATTTTTATAGCATTTGTCAGTGAGTAGCATTGCTAAAATGTACTAGCACTACCCTGTCGATGGACATGGAAAAGATTGCTAAAGGACTTCAGGGCCACAAATGGGAAATACCTGCAGGAGGTCACATGGGGTCAGTGCTGAAGGACCCACTTCACTTCTCTCTGACACTTTTCTTCATTTTCCTTCCCCGTAGCACTCATCATGAAAGTTCAAGTTATTGAGAACTGACTCAATAACTTGTGTACTTTCATTTTAACCATAGAAGGTCAACTAAAGGTAAAGCAAAACCAAAACAAGCTGAAAAAGATTGCTCAAAATATAAGTGTTTTTGTCTGAGGACTCAGAGTAACAGCTCCTTCCTTTGGTGGATTTCTCAAAATCTGAAGAGATTGAAGGGTAGAGATATATTTCTCTGAGCAACTGATGTATTTCTTTTTAGGTCACTGCCAGGATATTAAAAAAATGATGTTTGGATTAAACTTTTTTCATTGTTTTTTTCTTAATTACTATCGTTTGTACCACCATTATTTTTTCTTTCAGAAGAAAAGTGGGAAGACATTGCAAAATATTTTTGTTTTAATTAAATATTTAAACAATTTACATAATATATTTTGCTGGTTTTAAACTTAGCTTTTATAAATGATACTAAAGTATATCTATGATGGAACACTTCTGTAGTTTGGTAATAGCTTCAGCTTGTAGCATTTAGTCTGAGATACCCTCCTAGGCATCTTGACAGTCAGTGGAGGGAAATTAGCCATTCGGTTTGTTCTAAAATACATACAAAACAAGTAGAATAAATTGGAAGGGCATTGTTTGTGACACTTTATTTCAAAGATTGTTTGCATCAATTTATGCAAAAACTAGCCAACTTTTAGATGACTATATCTTGGTGAGGTTAATCTTATTCAAGACATTAACTGACATCAAGAGGGTGTTAATACAAAAAAAGTTTTATTGAAAAATATTTTCATTCATTAGTGCATTTCAGGAGTAGCTGAACAGAAAGTTGTCATCTAGGTGTAGTAAGTTATTTAATACAAAAATATGAAGTTATTTTTTGAAGCAAAATAAATGAAGTCATTATGTCGTACCTATAAAATTTCCTTTGGAAGGATAACTATACAAAATGCATGTTACGTTATTTCTTCCCTTTCAGTATGGCAGAGGGCTGTTCACTTATTTTCCTTTTTACATCTCTACCAACATATCAGAGAGAAATGAGGGGTGAAACAAAAGAGTGCTATGCTGATGATTGTCATAAAACTAGATTTTATTGACTATATTATGTGTATCGCTAGCTTTATTGTTCTGAATCTTGACTCATAAAAGTTATGCTTGGGAAGCAATTTTCCTAATTATTATAAAACTCATTAAAGTTATGATTTTTTGTGACTCCTTTGGAGTTTTTTCTTCCATACAATATTTATTACAAACATTTAAAATAGTATCTATTTTATAAATTAACATAATCTTGTTGACATCAAGGAAATCAACCTTTTTAAATTCAAACAATGTAAAGAGTCAAAGATATTTAAATTAGTAATGATTTAAAAATAAAAAAAAAAAAAGGAAATTACATCTAATGACATTGCCGTTGCTAGGAGATCCAGCTACTGTTTATGAGATTAATGTGTTCTTTTTCTTAATTAAAAATTAATAAATAGATAAACAACTAAAATGCCAACCTTTCAGTAAATTTCTGTAGAAACATTCAATGTGTAATCTGATTAAGCAGCAGCAGTGAAAAATCACGTAAAGAACAGGGGACAAAAAATAGGCCAATCTTTCAATTGTTCCGATAACCTGTCAAGATACACCTTCCTGGTGCTGCAAAAAGCCACCTTAATTAATGATGGTCACTATGAAGAAAAGGATATTGGGTTAGATGGACAACTTATCCAATAGATTACAGTCTTTATTATGGTCTTCTCTCCAATCTGCATGCAATACAAAACTATACTTTAGCTATCGCCATCTAGCTCAGTAGATATAGGTCTGCTCTCAAACTATTCATCCCCCAGCCTGAATTGAGACACAGGGTTGATCCAACCCAGAGGCAACACCTTTCACTTGGTCTTATTAAGCCTCATGAGATTCCCATGAGCCCACTTTTCAAATTTATCCATATCATCAAATCTATAGTCACCTCCACCACTAATGTGAATGTTCTAGAGCTTGGAGAATCTTAGACTATGAAACTTAAAAAATATTACTGTCATGTAACCTTACTTCAAGCTTTGCCACTTTCATGTGTTAGAATGAAACAAATGAATAAACATACAAGCTCACTTGGAAGTCAGAGATAACTTGAAAAACAGCAAAGAATTTATATCACTTACTTGTATATGTTCACAGCCCCAGTTATTAAATCAGAAGAAAATGTATGATATTTGTTTACCATATTTACATACCATTTCAAAAGTGATTTGTGATCTTTGCATATAGTTAAGGGCAATAATATTTAGTTTATTTGCAAAGCACTTAGGTAGCCTTAGGACTCTCTGGACAAGCTCTCTTGATATCAAAACCAGTCTCGATGTACTACTGATAAAAGTTTAAACCTGGTAATCTTATCTATTCATCATGCATCTATAAACATGCATAATCACAGACTTTATATACATACATACTTTTACAAGTGCAGGTTCTATAAGTGTTAAAATCCCCCCCAAAACATTGTAATTTCTTGCAACAAGTCTTTAAAGTGTGTAATTGTTTAGATCTTTGATGTCTGTTTCAGAGTTTGGTGTGAGGTTTTCTTTTGGGTGGTGTGAGGTTGGTTTTGTAGCATTATTAATATGGAAACTGATCTCAAAAGACATAAAGTATTTGCAATTCCCATGGAATTATTGGTAAAATAGAAATGTTTAGTACTTCAAAGAGTCAAACAGAGCTATATGAAGTTTTGTCGTTTTTTTATTCTTTCCCACAAATTTCTGCTCAGTGTGAAGAAAGACCTGTAGGAGTTTTTTGGCTTGGTGATGCCATCTTCAGTTCAGGCAGGAGTTTGAAAACTAAAGTCAGATTAATTGCTAAAACACTTTTCTGACAGAAATGCACAATACGGTTGACTTTTATATGTTTGTTTCATAAATTGTTAATTTGATATTTGTCTTCTGAACATCTGTTACTGTATTTAAGAACCTGCTGTTGGTCTACACTAGTTTCTTTTTGGGTTTCAGATGTTAAGATAGCATATTATAATATCCTTTAGACATGTGCTCTCTCTTATGATCCAAAGATAAATAGGTTGAATCCAAGATTCAAAATATTGCAAAATAACTTCACTTTCTCCTGAAGCATTTGGCATAATTGATTGTAAAAAATAATACAGATATTATAAAAAATGATCCCAAAGTGCATATGAAAAATAAACTAAAAATCACCGACTTTGACTGGGTTGGAGTTTGGTTTATCACTTTTTTTTCTTGCTATGACCTTCTGTCTGTTAAGGAGAGAAAATGAGTAGGTGTGAGAAAAAGTGAGAGAAGATATAAGACAGGGAGGAGGGAAGGAAAACCAAAACAACAGCAATATAAAAAATAATTTGTGTTGGGACAGTAATATTAATCTAAAAAGATTTTAAATATTTGAATCATTGTGTTGGTCACCTATATGTAAAGCAACTGAAATACAGTTTAGCCAGCAGTGTCTTTAGGCCAATAATTGCATTGGCTAAGGGATTAATACTAGAAAGAACTAGTATTTTGCCTTTACTAATGTTATTTTGGGGGACTTTTTTTATGGATATAAATCCACTGTCTTGGACAATTATAATTTTTTTTTTTTTTTTTAAATATTAAACCGTGTAAAAGAAAAGTATTTTCAAATGACTTCTTAGTACTAATATTGCTTGGGAAAAATACACACATAAGTAACAACAAAGCATACTTGTTAGCAGCATAAGAATCCTGTCTGTTTATCTGCATAGAAGAAAGACTGTCTTCCTCTCAGTCTGAAACAGATATGAAGTAACTTTGATGTCTCTAGTTTAAATTAATATGCAAATTACAAAGCTAAACAACATTATCTCATTACCTGTAATAAAAATAATTTGGCAGTTATCAATAAACAAGTTAGCAATGGTTTATCAGTTGCAAGAAACAGGCAGAATACCACAACTCAATATTAAGCTAGAATTTAAAATTACTTGTAGTTTTGTTTAACATTTTGCAGCCCAGTGACATCTGGGAGGCTTGATCCTTACTCTGAGGACAACTTTGGTGTCAGGTGAACTCATGCCTTTTAATGGCAGTGAATGTCCCAGTACAAAATAAGAGACAGAAATTGGTCCAGAGCAGAAAGACAGCAAATCATTTTAAGACTCAGGGGATGGATGTGTCTTGATAATCATAACCTAAGCCAAAGATCCTAAAAAGAGTATCTTACTGGACTAGAATAGAAGAGGGGAAGAATGCATTCAGCCTGAAAAAACATTCTGTTAAAATAAATATTTGTACCAGCAAACTTGTTTAATATTTTGTTTAGAAAGGGACCTTGCTTTAAACTGCAGTGAAATTAATTTCTAGAAATCAGAGGTGTTTTGACATCTTTTATGTACATTGCAGAAGGAGTACGTAGTTGCAGCTTTGGTCTATGAATGATTAAAGATCCCATCACAAAAGCATTAACTACTTTTGATACACCAAATACAGGATGTGCACTAAAGATGTTTAACAACCACTCAAGTGGGACAATTAAAAAAAATAAAATACATTCATCCATGAAGTCTGGGTTTATCCAAGAGAGCTGTGGGGTTTTTTTGGGTGGTTTAATTCTGTGGTCTGCATTATTTCCAGTACAATATTCTCTATATTCTGTTGGAAATAAGACATAGATAAAGGCGGATTAGTGAATGAAGGAAGGATCTTGGTACTGCAGAACACATGGAACTCTTCTATTTGATGAAAAGAACAACAAAAATTATTTGTTAACATGCCACATAGCTGCTCACTGATTCTCTCTTTTGTGTAAATGCATGCATATAGCTATATACATCAATGTATATTTTTGCATTTATGCATGTATTTATAAATACCCTTGTATATTCGAGAAGTTTATAATGCAAATTCATAATAATGAAAAATGTATTACAAATATGTGTAGGCTAATAACCTAAATATAATCCCTCAACCTATCTTAGACTAAATTCTAATTGTCCAAAAGAATATATTTTGTATAGGGAGCTCAAAAGGTACATCAACTTTATCACCAACAAATTTTAGTGCAGGCAGAACTCTATTGCTTTACTGGAAGTAAATACATGTGGTTAATTCCTGGCAAAATCTA
>VWZG01012484.1:22747-52580 GCA_013396735.1 Grallaria varia | reverse complement strand
AAAATCTGAACTGCTTTCCTTTCCTCCTAAACAAAACACACATCTTAAAAAAATCAAAACATTTACATCACACAGAGCAACAGACAGACTTGAAATATACAGTGCAATTTATATTCAAGGTTAGTTTGAATGTTGGAAATAATTCCAAATATCAACTTAACAAACATGTTTAACAATAATTGCAGCCCATATTTTCCCTAAAAATGTTCTCTGCTTTTTTTTTTCAGTGTGAAACAGAACATTATTTCTCCATTTGACAAAAGCATATCACATAAACTATTTTTTTTCCATCATATGTATCACAGGTTCTGACAAAAATCAGGCAAAAAGAAAGACACATTTAGAGAGCATGAGAAAAATGCATAGATATTTNTGTTCAAAGAATCACTTTAACAGTTAGTCTAAATCAAGACAATATAATGTGGTTTTGTAGGAGACAGCCAAGCTTTGTTCAAAGTATTTTCTTATAGTATATATCAACCCATAAGAAGGAGGAAAAAAAAAAAGTCAAGGTATTTACACCTTTTTCACAGTCCTTTGAGATTAATACTGAATCTGTTTTCATCTTCAGACCCATTCTAATTTGGAATGTATGTCTGAAGGAAAATTTATAATAAGAAGTTTTATCATTAATATTATAGACACAGAGAGTGATTGAATAAAAAAATGGAAAAATACACCTTCCCAGCTTGTATTGCTAAATCAAAAAGAATACATTCCTCTCACTTATAATTTCTGAATTAGTTTGCATAGAACAGCAACTGGCTTATTAAGAGCATGTATGTTGAATGTTTTGCTGCCCTCACCAGGACACCATATAATTTTGCATTTTATTTGGCAAACTCCTGGTTAAATGGACTGATGGTCATATTCCCTGCAATAAATCAACTATAATGAACTCCTATAATGAAGCAGTGATTAATGCCATGTGATATATGTACAACTGCTATCAGCTCAAGTTGTTTTAACAGAAATTAAGAGAGGTCCAGTTGATTAAAGACCTACAAAAACTATGGAGTAAAGTCATATATTTTAAAATCTATTGATGCAGAATCAGACAAAAAAATAAATTATTCATTCATTGAATGTAACAACAAACATGCCAGCAAGATTTCCTTGTGCACATACCTGTTCTGCAGAAGAGATGGGATTCAAAACGCAGAAGTGTTTTGAGTTCTCACTGTTTACATTCCTGATCTTTCTCTAAGTAGAAGAGAAGAAAATCAGCTTGTTAGCAAAAAAATTGTTCAGCTGGTGGCAAAGCATGTCTCTAATCAAAGCAGAAAAAGTTCATTGCCATTAAGCCTGTATGTTAGAAAATTTATAACTGCAGTTACTATTACACTCCGTGTGGCAATTAATTATACAGACATTGGTGCATAAAATACTCTCTGTGGTTGATTTTTACCTGTGACCTTTTGTTCAAGTTCATACATTTTACAAGTTTCAGTGCGTGGGAATCCATTGCTTCTGTTTTAAGATGACTAGTGAATCTGTTGAGTATTCCTTCGTCAATGAATTATCTCATATTTAACATATTAGAAAATTTATCACTAAGGCAATCAGAAATTATTATTAGATATAAACTTATTTTTAAAAAATCACTAAAATACAGATTCTTTCCATAAATATCTTCTGTAATTTATGAAGGTTAAAAGACAATAATCTTAAAAGGTTACTGTTTTAGGAATAATTTCTTTAACCTCAGTTTGAAATAGAAAAGAGATAAAAGTAAACACATTTCTCTAGGCAGATCATGGTCATTAACAGATAACGTGAAGTTTGACAGTGAACAGTATCTCTGCCCTTGCTTTTTTTACTTTTTTTCTCACTGATATAAAATTCTTGTATGAGAATTGACAGATTCTTAGATATGTTTCAACTGCTAATTGTTCTAAGATATATTTTCCATCAAAATCTCTTTCCAAGAAGCTTCTAAAGCTGAAATTATAACTTTGGTATTGCTCTTTCCAGACTTCATGCTACACTAATATTTCACCATCTAAGAAGTCTGTTTCAAATCTAAGACAACAAAATGAGTCAATGGCTTCAAAAGTGATGCAAAGAGACTCGAGAATGGAAAGCCCCAGGTTTTGTCAGTCACTGTGTCTAGGTCTGACTTTTAAAAAGTCATATTTGTACGCAGTAACTTCAGACATGCTGCCTGAACAGAATAAGGGCAGTAAAAGTTATCACAGGAGAGGTCTAAACCAGAATAAATTGTTCCTTCGCTTTCATCTTTCCACTCAGTAGAGAGGGGCATCTAGAAGAAAGAAGAGCAGACGATGTGTGAAGAATAATGCATAATTGCTGAAAGGAGAGGTTAGAGTCTTTTTTATTATTTTATTTTATTTTATTTTATTTTATTTTATTTTATTTTATTATTTATTTTATTTTATTTATTTTATTTTATTTTATTTATCATTCTAATTTGCCATAGGACTGGGCCAACAATTATGAGGGATGGTTTATGGTTACCTTTTTCTCTCTACTTGTCTTTCTTTTGCTGTCTGTGGGGAAGAAGGACCAACATTTATTAGTCCTTTCCCCAGACTGAGCTGTGATTTCCACTGTCTGACATGTAAAAAAATAGTAGAAGAACCAGAATCAGTTTTTAACTTTCTCCCTTCCTGGCCTTGCCGTTTAGCTTGCTGGATACGCAACAGTAGGACAGCCTCTCATTACAGCTTGGTTACTTATGGATACCTTGTTACCACTGACCTGGTTAGCTCTCTTATTCATCCTGCCAACATGAAAAATACATGTTACTTTTTAGTTACTGTTGATAAACATCCCTGAAACGTTTCTTACGGTCCATGAGTAAATGATTGACTCCCAAGATCCTGTTAAGCAACATAACTGAGGAATTTCTAAGCATGTAAAAGCATAACAAATGCCTTTGACTATAAGTGTGAAAGATCACACATCACAGTACAATTTTCACCCATATAATTATCATAACATTATAGGATCAAAGGAACATCATGTCTTCTCATCAGCATTTTTGCAGCCCCCCAGACACCAAGATGGTTCTAATGACCTTCCCATTCAAGCACATTAGTCAGTGTCCTATTACATGCTGCTAGTCTTTTGTGCCTAACCTTTTTTGCCTAAACAAGTGTCATGATTAAATTGCTTCATTGTGAGCCATTTCATACACTGTCATCTGTGTGAGGTTGGCAGTTTGGACACAATCTCCGTGGAGGTCATGTTTTCTCTGAAAACATTGAGTAAAGGAAAGCAGGAAGATCTGCAAGAACTTGTGCATGAGCTACGCTTGGCACCGGCCCACTCACACAAAACCTACATCACCAAAGGTGTCACAAACTGGAAAAGGCTATCTTGAGATATTTAGCTATTTTCAGATACCTTCAGTTCCTGATTAATATAAATAGAGACATTTCTGTGGTATAAGGCAATTCTTTGCCAAGACGACATTTTGCGCTATTACTTTATTATCCGATAAGAAATTAAACCAGAATGATGCTACGCCCAAAGCCTAGATGGAGATAGGAGATGCATGTATAAATAGCTAATAGAAGGTGCAGATGGTGAATTCAGGCCCTTATTCCAAACTATGACTCATACGAAAGGGATTAGATTGCATTCTATGTCCCAAGACATGGAAAGAACAACTAAAATTTTGATAAAGAATTGGATTATTTGATTCAGCTGATTATGGTCAATACAAATAGTGCTTTTAAAATAACGCTATGTGGACCTCTAAGGGCTTATGTAGTATATAAAAGGAGTCTGTGAAAGACAAATAAGAAAAACAATCCACTAATCTAACTGAGTTGTTCTAACTTGTTTATAAAGAGTCCAGTTAAAATTATATCGGGATCTGCAGAGTGAAGGAGGTTGAAAGTCACTGTTGGAGAGGAACATAGATCCTATAATTGTTGACATCAGTTGGGAGAAATGAACACAAAAGTAAAGGAAGAAAAAGAAACATTTTTAATCAATATGGAAATTATGGAAGTCTTTTGGAGTCAAACAAAATTACCATCACTTAAGATTCTTTATTATATCTTTTGTATACTAAAGGATCTAAGCACCATTTTTTGACTTTCCATATACCTGAAGTGATGATACTGCTTTTATCTCACAATGTGCAGCAGTTATTAACAGCTTAAACAAGCAGCATATTCCAAGGCTAACAGGTATTCACATTTTACAGTTCATTTATCCCTTTAAAACTTCTTAAAGTTTTAAAGTGCATCCTGAAGACTAACACTGAATCATTTTTACCATGGCCCATGAAGTCCATTAAATTAAAATCATAGAAACCTTCAATAACAGTATTGAAATCACAAATATTATTGATACATACTTTTCTCCATCCAAGGAAAGTTCAGTCCTTCAAGTGTAATATATCAGTGATTTTTACCAAATGCTTTAGCAAAACATAGCCAAACATATTGAGAAATCTGCATCATATCAAAAACAATGAGAAGTAGGTGCCTAAAATCCACCACAGATTTGAGCTGTAGATCTTGAAACTTCATGGAAATTTTTTTTTTTTTTTTTAATGAGGTAAAAAACAACATAGAAAGCACTAAAAGG
Source organism: Grallaria varia (assembly GCA_013396735.1). Taxonomy (NCBI): domain Eukaryota; kingdom Metazoa; phylum Chordata; class Aves; order Passeriformes; family Formicariidae; genus Grallaria; species Grallaria varia. The sequence goes on along the minus strand of VWZG01012484.1, from coordinate 48,014 downwards.
AAGTTAACCTAAAACAAGAGAATATTAAGCTACCAAAGAGTGACGGTATCTTTAGCGCTGACTCCAAAGGTCCATTCTTAACAAAGCCCCTCCTGAACGGAAGTCTGCAGGAAAAGGCTCTCTAAGAGCGTCTTCTAAAGAACACTAAATGTAATTTTTCCAACCTGTTTGAGAGCTGAGGTTTTCATACTCAGTACACTGAGTACTGGTAACTTACTCCCTTTTAAATTAAGACTTTACTGAGCCACATGTAAGAAAATTTGCTGTGACTCAGAATGCATAGGAGGATATATTCTCAGTAGCAATGCCAGCCAAAGCTGTGAGAGCATCGCAGAAGGAAAGATATAACCACTTTGGTAGCAGTTGATGTTCATATTGAAGATTTTAAATATTCTCTGCAAAAGTGACCAAAAATGCACAGCCAATGAACAACTATAAACTAAAATAGAAATATTCCCCACAAAATGAACAAAAATTTGAAATATACATTGAAGTCACATTCTGAAATCAACACAGATCCTGAAGCAGTAGTGACAAACACTGACACTGAGATGCACCAGTTAAGATAGTATTCATTCTGAGCTGCAGTAAGTTTCCTCAGAAACAGCTCCATGATGTCAGGAAGCAGAATGCCATATGTTGGTATACCAAAGAAAAATATCAAAAAGAGACATTTAAAAATCTTCTGTTAGGCACAGTGTCATTTAAATAAATAAAAAAATTTATTGATTCTTCAGTCAATGAATAGTAATACTGTGAATTCCTTGTAAAGATTTCCTTGTGGATAACAAGTGATGTACACTCAAAAAGACCATACTGAATGAAAAAAACCCTCCAATTCTGAGGGACAAAAAATATGAAAAACAAGACCCAGCTCAAGAAATCCTCTTAAGTAAAAAAGAGAGGAAAAAATGGGACAATATTAGGGGGAATATCACCTCTGCTTTTGCTATTCTTGCTTTTCCTCCAGCATCTGTCTATAGCTCCTGCTGTATCACCTGTATATTGGTGACCCTTAGTTTGATCCTCTGCCTCGTTCTTCTCACTTGTGTGGAAATGTAAACAAGAAGTAATAACAGAAAATCAAACATAGCCCTCTCAAAAAGCTGCAACTTACAAATACTACACCTGTAACCTCCCTTAAAATAGCCTTTTTCATAGTTTTCTAAATCTGTCTAATACCAAACAATCATCAGATTCTTACATTAAGTGAATTGTGGACAGTAATACCTTGGCTCCACCCTGCTGTCACAAAGCAGCACGATATCTTTTTAGACTTAATACGTTGAGATTTGTTTTCTAAATGGAAACATACCTTTTACAGTGCAAGATGACAATGTATTCACTCTATTGCTGCATGTGTCTCATTCTGAATTATTTTCTCACTTGTTCTGTGCACTAAAAGCATGTGGTTCTCCTAATGCTGATGGTGTAACATTGAACAATGTAGATATCAAAAAGTAAAATAATTATAAAAGTCCTACTTCTAAAAATCTGGTCTGTCACAGAGAGAAGATAATAGAGAGAGAAAAAAGAGGAAAAAATTCTCTCCGTCTTTGATACCCTAGACTGAAGAAGGACTCCAGAATTTCAGAAATAAACTGAAGGTTAACACAAGGGAAAAGTATTTCTGCTTATGGTATTTTGCTGCTAATGGCATTCCACTGATAACTGTATTTTTCAAAATAATCTCTTTCATCATTGTACCAGTAGAGAAAAGGAGTTAAGTTTTTGCATTTTATCATGGAGAAGAAGAAAAGCATTCAGTTAAATATCCTGTAGAATTTGTGTCTGTATGTTCAGTTTAAAAGCCAGCTGATTTTGTCAAGCTTCAGTTTGATATGTGTAAACATCTATGGCATAGAAAGAAACTGAGTATTTAATGGTGTGGCCAGAACACAATTCAAATATGAACAGCGCATACCACCAACAGTCAATGACTTTGACAAAAATGCTGATACAAGAGACAGATTATAAATGTTGTGATAAGAAGTTAATAGATTACTTAGGGCAAGGCAATCTAGACTCTCCAGAAAATGCCATAGTGATTTTTAAAATAATCTTGTGCATTGATTTGTTGTGCAAAAATTTATGATAAAAGCCCTACAGATGATTGTTTAAGCCAAAAGAAACTTAAATAAATTTACAGAGTCAAGTGAGTATATTATGTTCTTAACTTCGCAAAAAATAATGACAAGAGTGGTGAAAGCTAGACATGGCTCCATTGTGTCTAGATTCCTACAAAAGAAAAGCTCACCATGGTCTGCATTTTAATGCCTTATGTCTTTAAAGTACTCCTTGTTATGCCATCACATTAATTAGAAGATACAGATATTGCTGCCATTTTATCAATAAATTTCCATAGGGAAATTTAAAAAAAGTCTCTGGGAGGAGGCAGAATGGTTATCAGCCTTATAGAATCCCAGAAGGTAAGGGACTGATAACAGGATGGAGCCGATGAAGGATTGTTGGTAATACCAGACAAGGACTGTTGATAATAACCAAGGATTGCTGAAAATAATAAGCTGTGAGAAAGAACAAGAAGTGGCTGGAGAAGGGGCCCATGTGGAGGCAGGACATAATTTTTCCTGGACAAATGTCCTTGTTTTTATTCCTGGAAATATGCACAGTGCAGTACAGCGCAAGCACAGGAATGAGGCCAAGAAGTGGGCTTGCACTGTAGGAGGGATCACTAAAGACCCTCAAAGCCCTCTGTCTGGTTATATCCCTTCCCTTCTTTCATCTAACACTTTTATGAAAGAAAACACTGTTGGCTGGGACTAACATCCATTTCCATGTCAAGTGTGTAATTTACCAAAAACCTTGGGAGCTTTTGCAGGACTCTAACTTGTCGTTTCTTTTGACCATGAACATCTACTTATCTTGAGTGTTCCCTTCCCCTTAAGGGTGGGATGTCACAAAATTCTACAGTATAATTCCATTGGATAAATGTTCTCTTAAAAGAACTTTGCCTATTTATAGTGACTATGAGGGGAACCTAGGGAACTGTTCTTAACAGCTTAGCAGATCAGTTTTGTAGAAACCAAGAAGAGCTGTTGTCCTTACAAAGATGTCTGGTAAAACCAAGAGGTGCTGAGTCTCAGCTGTGGTAGTTGTGTTTGCCACAATGGGAGAACACAGAAAATGAAATACAGCTAAAGTGAATCTGACATTGCTAGTATTGCATTTCAAAAATGAACACACATAATAACAGATAAATAGAAACATGATACACATAAAAATGCACACATACTTCACAGTTTGGTGAAATAAAAGATTTCTGTTTCATTCCTACCGCAGTATCACTGGTCTGTTCCTGATGAGTTACATTTTCTTGTCAATATGCCTTACAAGGAAAAATAAATAACAAGCCAATGCATCATGAGGGAGCAGTCTGTGACTTCAATGTAAAAAAGGTCAGTCAGTGCATTTTACCAAGGTCTCTGTGTTATTTTCAAAGAATGTAATAGTTGTTTAGGATGTTTTGATCAGTAAGTTTGAAATACTGAGCATTTCAAATCATATCAACAGTCTACAAGTCTCCAAAAGCATATCTGGCCTTTTTCTTTTACGTAAGTTCCTTATGTCCTTCCTAAATGTGACAAAGAATTTCAGTATTTCCATAGAAATTAGAAATAATTTCTACTTTCTTACTTTCCCAAAATTCTTTGAGAATTACATATTCAGTAGTATAACTGTTTTCTGCTCAAGACCATGCAGTCTGTTATTTATTATTCATATTACCCATGGGTATGACTAGTACTTTCCTTAAACATGGATACCCTACTGAAGAAATTACTTCCTAAATGAGTTCAAATATAGCAGGAAAAAAAGGGAGGAAAAAAGTATTAAAATAATCCCTTATGTGAATTTAAGCTACAGTGTTTTATGACCTGCCCCTGAAGGAAAGGGTAACTGAGATTCTTGTTAATAGATCCCTTGGGGCAAATCAGAGTGAAATGACACTGCATGATTGGTGTTTATAAATATATATATATACATATAGGGTTTATTTTAGACCAATTGAAAGGAGTTATGTAGCCATTTTGAATATTATCTATAGATATATAGTCATATAAAAGCATAAAAATAAACCTTAAGAAAATATATAAGGCAAAGAAAGAAAGAGAAAGAACAGATAAGAGTAGGAAGATGTCACCACCCATCGATTGATGGCAACGAGACTTGATTGTTGTTATTTCCATGTCTGTTGACCAAAGTGATGGTCTCTGCCTTGATCCATCAGGGGTGGGGAAAGCTCATGAAACACAAAGTTCAGTGGGTTAACATAGGCTTAGTTTTACATGGGAATGTTCAGGAACCTCCCCTGGGGGGGAAGTTTTACACTTTCTGATGCACCACTGTGGGTCTTGCATAGTCCTCTGGTAGAAGGCCCCAGAAATGAGTCTGGGGGCACTTCAGGTGTCTTTGATGGTTTATGATACCTTCTAAGACATGACAGCTTCCTCTCATGTCAGCGTAGTTGAGCCAGTCATGCTCCATCAGAAGGGATCATGACAGATCTATGTGTGAATGTCCCAATACCTCCCTCAAGGGGAAGTTTTACGGCTGAGCCAGTTGTGTAAGGGAGGACATTGGCATGATAAAAAACATTATCTTGCCTCTGAAAGGTCTGCTTTTTATTGACCTTTTCCCTTATCTGACTAAAAACCCAGCTTGTAGCCCCCGGTGGGAGGTGCACTCACCCTCTGACTTATGCAGATCAGAAGTTTTGCCATCACACACAAAAAACTTTCTTTCCCTTTTTCTGCTGGTGTACAAACCTGGCCTCAGCAAGGCACCCTGCTGCTTTTGCAAATGGCTGATTTGTTGAGTAATTAACCATTAACTTTTCAGCCTCTCTGTTATTTCTTTTCTTTTTTTTCTTCATATATATCCTCAGGGTATTCCGAGAACTTGTCCATACATGTGAGCGTATACACAAACATGTGTACTTGCACACATACACAGTGCATATGTATCAATGGCTTAAAAAAATGGCATACAATTTCAGTGCCTTTTCAGGTATCCTAGATTATCTTGCCACTCCAAAGGGTATGACTTTCTCTTAAAACCTTTGTCAGTAAGGTGTCACACGAGTCAAAAGATGTCTTTCATATACCAGTACATCTAAAAACATACTAAATGTTTATGGATTATTTCTTTCCTTAATATTTGTTGAGCCCAACGGGACCTCAAGAAACTAGCTCACATAGAGATACCCTCATTGTAGACACATGAAGTTATGGCAAGTTGAGTCCTACCCGGTGCCTAATCATAGATATCTAATGTGATTTAATAGACATCAAGTTGTTCCACCTTTATCTAGTTATCATTTCAGATGGTGATGGATCTCTTTTGGGTCATGTGTCATATCTACCAATCCTAAACATGTATCTTGGAAGCTCAGTAATATCTCAAGTAGTTTTTGAATCCCACCCCCAAATTCTTCATTTGTTTGTTAAAGATGATATAAATCAAAAAGAAAAGGGATCTGATGTACAGATATCTATGCTTTCTCTGAAGTTTGCTTGTTTCTTCTATGTTTTTTTAAAATTCTGTGAACCTTCAGGTAGCAGAACCGCTGTGATTGAAAAAGAAATTCCCATCTCCTGGGAGTGAGTCTTTTAATATATATTAGGTAGATAGAATGAGATAAGCTGTGTTCTGAGGGTGTCTGTTTCTATTGACTATATGGTAAGCTTAAGATAACTTGCTCAGGCTTAAATAGGTAATTCTATACTTCTAAATTTATGACAGAATAAATTTTATCTCTGCTTACTTTCTTCTTTTCCCACTGAAAAATTACACTGTATAGATGTAGAACTAACAAAGCTTTCCTGGTGAATAGGAGCTGTCAGCTACAAAGGAGTAAAAGATGTTGAGGCATGGTTTAGATTATACAGAGAAAAATCATGCTGAAATAAAATTTATGAAAAATTAAAAAAATCATTTTAATGAAAATACCAATATTAGGTTACCTTGCAATTGTATCTTCAGTCACACATGAATCTCCACAATATTGAAATGACAGATTTGCTTGTGAAGCAACAATATAGAATTTCCCTTTTTCTAATTTTGTGTTCTGTCCTACTTTATTTTTAATAAAGTGGAAAACACATACTTCTTCTAGCCAGAAATTAGTAAAATTGCAGAGTCAATTATAACTTCCATTCTTTTTCTTCCTTGATAACTACAGTGACAATGTTTTCTTATCTTCGACTTGTCTGATAAGTAAGAAATGTCACTGCAGTAATAATAAAAAAGAGAGAAACTCTGCTGCAGACAGAAGTAAACTACTGCTACAGCAATTTTGCTTGTTCATGTTCAAAGAAAGTAAATTAGAGTTGGAGCAAATTTAGAATTTTTGTAAATGAATTCCTTCCATTATGACATTAAGAAATAAAAATTCCACAAAAACGCTGGAGAGAGGACAATAATGGACACAAAAATAATTGTAAGAAATGGTTATTAGAGTTTATCTCACACCATACACTGACCAGACATGAAGGGCAAGGAGAATGATTACTTCAGAACTCAATGAAAAATCATTTCTCTGTTGCAAATGCATTTTTCTGGACCCTCCCTATCTCATCATGCCTGGAAAAATCATGTAAATATTTAGTAGTTTTCTAATTTTTTCCCCTTTTTCTCTCAGCCCCTTCAGTTGATATAAACTTTACCAACATGTGCAATAGCAACATCTCACATATTGGTAAAACAGGTGTTCTCCCATTGAGTTTTAGCTGTAAAACTGTAATTGGGTCAGAAAAATGCTTTACAGGATTTTCTTTTCTTCTTTTAGTGAAAAAGTCATCAGATACAATTAGGAATAAAACACAAGTGTCAGTCTTCAGGACAGACAGAAAGAATGAAGAGAACCACCAAGTATGACAGGAAAATTCTGTCTAGTAAATGGAATAGATAAAAAGAGCTGCAACTTACTTTTCCTTTCATCAAGGGTAAAGGTGATGAGGGTTCCACATGATAGCACAACAAATTACATACCTTTCAAAGTAATGATGATAGGTAAATGCAAATTGTAGGATATTCATTGCAGAGAAACTTTTATGTGTTTGAAGGTGTTACAATTCTTTCTTCATTAAAGGATTGTAGCAATATCTATACAATAACTTCATGAAAAGGTTGTAGTGTCTTTAACAAGTGCATTGATTTGAAAAAAAAGACAACAAACAAACATTAAGAAAATTAAAAGGCTAACTCAAAGTATACTTTGGATATATATATAAATATATACACACATATACATATAATAACTACTTTTAATAATAAGCTTAGAAACCAAATTATCTATTTTTTCCCAAGTCTATTTACACATAAAATTTGGAGTTTTTTAAACAACAAAGAAAAAGATAAATAAATTGTGTTGTGTAATCTAATGTAAGCAGCCTAAAGGCAAGAGTCATGAAATTCCAAAAAAGATCAGCTTTTATTTTCTGTACCTATCTGCTGTATTTGTCAGTGAATAGTGACAAATATCACAATAAGTTTAGAATAGAGTCAAGACTGTAAGAAAAGAGATATTTTCTTTTTGTTGAAAGGTAATTATAAATCAAATATAAATATAAATAGCTGAAATGAAAGCTGCCTGCTATTTCATGTGTGTAAATGTGAAATGAAATAATCATTTAGACTTACCAGTGTAAATAAAATATCTGTTTAATTCATAAAAAGCAGTATATGCTTTTTGTAATAAAATGGCAAGTTCTTTGTGCTAGAATAACATCAAACATTTTTTTCTGTTGAGACTCCATTTTGCTTAAAAGAGAAAACTAAAAACTGGATTCTTTCTGATTCTTAGCCCTCCCTTTCAATAATAAACCAAAATAATTATGAAACAAAGAGATGCAGACTTGATCAGGCACTTGATTGCTGTTTATGAACACTGTAAATAGTTGCGAGACAAAATAAAATGAGGACATGGCTGATATAGTAAATAAACAAGAGAAAAGACACCATAGATACATAGTTTAGTCAGGAAAGTAGCAACTAATCAAACACAAACCCATTTAACCTGAATTAATTTATAAGACAGATTTTTAAATATAGTTGACAAGATAATAATAATATTGAAATTTAAAAGCCAAAACTACCAACAAGAAAGATCTGAGCAGAGTCAAATGGGTACTAAGCACTCTGCAAACTATAGATTTAATGACTGGAGGTTTGTGTCTTGCATCTCTCATGAGACCTCAGGTTATGAACATGCAGCTACTTAAATCATATCTCTCCCCTATTACCCTGTTTTATTTAAGGTGGAAATAAATTCATGTAGCTTGTTTAACTGAAATTATTGGATCTTGCTTATCAATACTGGATTCTCACAAATTTTGGTTTAAGGTTTGAGATTAGTCAAATTATACTTCGACTCAAGCTGTGGATCATGCAAACAGACATTGTACTTCAAAAATATCCCCAATCAACCAAAACCAAACAGTTCATATCAGTTAAGTTTAGATAGCTACAAAAGGGAAAGAGTTTTCACAGAGACAGATTTCTCTGGGTTATTTTGAATAGTGATTTTAGGATATAATTATTTTTTTCTTTGGAAACACTGATGTTATCTTTTGCTTAAAAGGATAACTAGCCTTGACTTAATGATTGTGCATGTGAAATACATTCACCTTGTAAGCTGAATGCACCTGGGTTCCCTTGGTAGTCCATTAAGTTAAGACTAATGCAAAGCATAAGTCAGTCTGTGTGCTCAGTGAAACACTGCCTAGAGCTAGCCAAAAGAAATGTTCAATATTGAAGAGTGTCCTTCAGTAGGCACTGAATAGAACGTGTGCATTTAGCAAGGTAGCCAGTGCTGGTATCCATCACTTGTATAACAGATAGCTGCTGGGGTCCTGTGCTTAGACATGTGAAAATTCAGTTCTGTTTTTCTCCAGAACCTGAGGAAAATTCAACGTCCCTCAAGTTCAGGAAATGTCTTAACCATTTGACTGTAAGGCATTATGGGGAAAGGTGTTAATATTTTCTCTGTATGAAACTGGGTAACTATACAGTTAGGAATGTAAGAGTCATATAAAATTACTGCATTGCATCACTGAAAAATAACTAAATTATTTGCTTGGGAGCAAAGAGCTGCAGGGTCAATACACATATTATGTATATTCTCCACATATTATGAATGAGTCAATCCTCACATAAATAAACAGACAAAGGGAGCTTTAGTATGTTACCTTAAATTGGTTCCCCCAACCAGAATGTTTTACAGAATAAAATGCAGAAGTTTTATTATGGGTGGAGGCCAAATAGAAGGCCATGAAAAAAGTGACAAAGGTTTGGAAGATAATATAAACAGTCTTACATAATAAGTGCTGCATGAATCATAAAGTGAGTCACAACACTGGGTAGTTCACATTAAGAACAAGTTGATGTTTTTCATGTCTGTATTCTTAAAAAGATACTATGGTGCATTTGCTTCTATTCACTTTTTTTGCACACTTTAATTAGGATAATTATCCAGCATAAGAAATTATTCTCTTTCACATACATAGAAAGTTGTAGAATCCAAATAATATGAATTCAGATTTTTCTTTCTCACAGTAATATTTGTCTTCTGGGATATGTTATTTCTTCTGGGGTAAAATTCCTTTGCAGTATTATTCTTAAGATGGAGGTATTCATGGCCTTTGTTCAATCTTCAGAGCAATTCACAATTTTTACAACTCTTTGGTCTCATCTTAACTGTGAACCATTCATACTCCACGGCAGTCCTTGTCCCTGATCCTCTGAATGGGGAGGGCTGTTAGTACACATCACAGTTCCCACCTGTTTGTACTTTTTTGTCCCCTCTAGTTGAATCTAGGGAGAATGTAAGATGGTGCCCTTGGGTCTCACAGTAAAAGGAAATCAGGATGCTTTTAGACTCAACAGTTGAAAATCCATACTAGACCCCCCACTTTAGCCTCTACAACTGGTTTTGATTCTACTCCCTTAAATCACTACTGTGGGAAATGGATTGGTATTGGACATCAGAATATGTTAAGGAATACCTCCTTCACTGTGGAAATACATCCATGACAAGGAACAGGGACACATTATGGACAAGACATTTTTTCCTTACCTTTTTTTTTTTTTTTTTTCCCCGTTTCCTGAAGCTGTTTGGGAGTTTCTGCAAAAAGAAGGAATCTCTTGAGATTACGGAAAAAAATGTTGATATCCTGCTGTATTCTGTTTTCATTCTTTCCCTTCTGGATGTCACAACAGAGATGTGTGTATGAAGAATATAAATTATGTAGAATGGATTTTAGGGAGTGAAAGAGGTAATAACATAATAAGTAGCTGTCCATACTCTAGTAGGCAGAGATAATACATGTGTGGTAAAAGTGAAAATATCTTAGCAGTCTCAAATGAGTTTCCAGAAGTTGTGTTTCACCTTGCTAGCATTTGAATAAAATCAGGAAAAAATATTTCATTTCCTCCTCCTTTATCACAGGAGAAATTTATGACGTTTTGTAGCTTGTTGTGTTTTGTCTCTTTTGCTCTACATTCCTATTTTCTTCATTTTTTTTTCTTCCATTGACTTTCAGTCTAAGAGTACTTCTGATGTACATCACTGTCACAGGCTACATGCGGATTAACCCTACTGACTTCAGCTAGCTACTCAATTTTATGTCTTATTAAACTAGGAATCCAAAGAACAAAATTGTTCAAACTGTTAGAAATTATTTCACTCTATTTATGGCTTAATTTTTATTCCTGTTTCTTTCCCTATTTAAATAATCTCCCCTGATGAGTATTCTAACTATCAGTACATTTTATTTACTTTTTAGAGAGAATTGAATTTTCACTTCATGAAGGCAACATTTTTTCTATAGGTTTTCAATAGAACCAGAGTATCTGTCCTCTGGAATAGCTGGATAGGATGATGACTAGTGCCGTATGAAATGCTAATGAACAGTCAGCATAAAAAGGAAATTGACAGTCAGTGGAAATGGCAAAAAAGCTACATAAGAAACATAGCAGTGATGTTCCAAGATTTTTGGAAACTGTTGAAATTCTACAGCTTTATCTACATTATTATTCTCATTTCTTTCTCTTCATTCATATTTTGCCTGAAAATTGGAATGCAATGTGCCTATGCAGTTCTCTCTTTCCACCTGTCACAGAAGGGAAATGGTGCCTGAATAAGATGTGTTCCTTGGTCCAAAAGATCATAGACAAGTACACAATGCAGCTGGAGTTTGTGTCCCAAAATATCCCAGTACGGTAGGACATCAGAAAGACCAATAAAACTTGTTCCATGAGTTTCAGAATGGATATTTGAGAACAAGTCTAGAAAATAGTAAACTTCAACATACATACATAGATTTAAAAGAGTTAACTTAAGGGCCAGACTGTGCATATCATATAGAGTTGCATGGGAGAAAATCCAACAGAATATAGTATATGATAAAGAACATATGAAAATGTGAATCTAACAGTGATATAAGAACTCCGCTTCGGCAGCAAGTTTAAAATTGTCACATACCCCACAAGACAAAGTTCAGCACTCTGACTTGACAAGTGCAAGTCAAGACAATCGAGTCAGAAAATAAAGCCAGTGAGATAAAAGCAGAATTGATACAGTGTTTCTACATTATTTTAATATTTTTATATGACTTCATTGCATTTTAGTTTTTATTATTTTTCATGATTTTGTTATTATTTTATCATTTGTTTAATTTTGCATTGGTTTTACCTTGTACTAGGGTAAAAATTCCAGTTACCTTACAAAAATATTTGGACTGCTCAGAGAAGTATGTATTTCTCAAAGATGATTTACAGAAACGGACCTTAATGAATTTATCTCTAACCAAGCGGAGTTATGTTGCAATGATAAAAAGCTGATGGTGAGAATATAATCATAAACAAAAACCTATGGACAGTTGCCTAAAGAACAACCTGGGGAAATTAAAAAGCAATGAATTCCTACGTTCTTATATAGCCTGATATAACTGGTTGTGGTGGACCGACCCTGGCTGAAAGCCACTCTCTCACTCCCCTCTACAGGTGGACAGGGTAGAGAAACTATAAAAAAGAGATCCGGGGCTGAGATATGGACAGGAAGAGATCATTCACCAATCACTGTCACAGGCAAAACAGACTCGACTTGGGACTAGTAATTGAATTTATTACCAATCAAAATCAAAGCAGGATAATTAGAAGTAAAACATATTTTAAAACACCTGCTTTCTCACAACTCCCTCCTTTCCAGGCTCTACATCTTCCTCACCCATGTGGAGCAGGGAGATAGGGAACAGGGGTTACAGTCAGTTCATCCTAGTTTGTTTCTGCTGCTACTCAGGGACAGGAGTCCTTCCCCTGCTCCAGCGTGGGGTCCCTCTCACAGAAGATAGTACTCCATGAACTTCTCCAGCATGAGTCCTTCCTGCAGACTACAGTTCTTCATGAACTGCTCCAGAATGGGTCCCTTTCATGGGATGAAGCCCTTCAGAAACAACCTGCTCCAATATGGGTCTGCTGCAAGGTCACATGTCCTACCAGGAAACCTGCTCTAGAGTGGGCTCCTTTCTCCAAGGATCAGCAGGTCCCTTCTGGGAGCCTTCTCCAGCACAGTCTTCCCACAGTGTTAGTCTTTCAGGCATTCACCAGCTCCACTGTGGGGTCCTCCATAGGCTGCAGGTGGATTTCTGAAACCCCATGGCCCTCTAAGGGCTGCAGTGAGACAGCCTGCCTCCTCATGGTCTTCACCACAGGCTGCAGGGGAACCTCAGCTCTGCCTCAGGTGCCTGGTGTGCCTTCTCCCCCTTCTTGTCCACTAAATCTGCAGAGTTGTTCCTCAAATGTGCTCACTCCTCGCTTTTCTGGATGCAATTACTTCCGTGCAATATTTTTTTTCTCCCCGTCTTAAATATGTTACTACAGAGTCATGACTACCATCTCTGACTGGCTCAGCTTTGGCCAGAGTCAGTTCTGTCAGAGCCAACTGGCATTGCCTCTGTCAGACATCATAGAAAGTTCTGGAAACTTATCACAAAAGCTACCCCTCTTGCTCCCACCGCCCGTTACCAAAACCTGGTCATGTAAACCCAATACAATGGCATAGAGTAAGGCTCTCGTACATTGACAAACACAGTTGTCCGTCATCTTTTTAGGATACACAATAAAGCTAATAGTAAAAATAATCACACAAGCAAACCTTCTGCTAAAGGTATCAAAGGATACACTGCGTTTTCATTCATTGTCAGAAAATCAAAATCACAGCTCTGGAGGATGAAAAAAGTTAACTTCTGAAAAAAAATAAAAGCAACAAACTCCCATTCAGTCATTAAAAAATTAAAAAGCCAGTAGCAATTTCATAATAATAATAATAATAAAGCAAACTAAATAGAGGCATCAAGCTAAGAATGTAGTAGAATAAAATTACAATTATTTATGTACAACATACAGTAAAATTACACATATGGTCTTAAAGAAGGACCATATTATTTTGAACAAGGAATCAACTTTGTACAAAAATTACTGCTATAGAGAACAAGTCAAGATAATTTCACAGTATTGTTGATGTGCTCTGTATACCAATGAATCTACATATCCCTGCTTCTGCGTGTGATCCATCATAAGTTTCATGGTTTTGTAAGAGTATTCAGTAGACCAAAGGCTAGGGTTCCATGTGCATAATGGATTAAATTGTTATTCTGAAATAATGAACTACTTTTAAAAAATGGGGATTATTTTTGCCACTGAAATATTTAATCAGGCTGAAAACTATTGCAATAGCAGAAAGAATATCAAAATCAAAGTCTATTTCCTTCAATTTTATTTATAATATAGAGGGAGAGAAGAACTAGAGGAAGCTATTTCTTTCTCTTAGCAGATTTCATGACTAAAAATACCTACTTGGCCTTGCAAGGCAAATTGGTTTGTATCTTACAAGTCAAAGCTGTCTTTTAGCTCAAATGTAATGCTTTAAAAAATGGTACAGGTTCCATCTGTGGTTTTGATTTGCTCTCTTCTAAAAAAAAAATCGGTTGTCACTTTGATTTAGAATGTTGCCTTGCAATTTTACCACAAAATATTCACACAAAGCAGTCCTCTATGTCAATTTATGCATACAGATGCTAGTGCACGCAGACACACACAGAAGCAGGCACACACCAAGGCACACATTTTATACACTGAATCACATCTACAATATAAGAGTAACAATTAATTCTGGCAATTATTTATCCTGAAGTGCAGGCTCACACTTGTCACGTATGGCATTTTGCATGTCTTCTTGATTAGTGCCATGACCAAAGTATTAATTTTCTATTCAACACTCACCAATCATCAGGTTAGGGAAAGATTACAGGTAACATTGTGAAAGGTGATTTTAAATATTTTGTCTTGAAGCTAGACTAATTTTACTGAAACTTTCAACTATGAAAAAGTGTAGCACAAATTCAATTAATTCAATGTATTGATGCATTTGGGATGCATTTAGTATACTATAAATTCCAAGTGAATTTGGATTGCTCCAGCATAGTAACTCTGATACCCTTTTCATCTGTTATATGACCTGCAGAACTGACTTGAAATTCTCCAGAATATTTTACAATTATAGCATATCCTCTGTTTCCAGTTCACTTTTGAGGAAGTTGTGTAGCATATGCATTAATTACAGGGATACACATTTCTCATGGAGCTTTATAGACAAAAAAATCAAAGCTTCCTGTATGCATTCCTGTGGCTCAGGTGCAATCACTCATAACCCTTTCTCACCTTGTCTCTTGTGATTTTTTCCACCCTTCATTTAATGTCTTATAAGATTAGATTCCATTTTAATATTTCATACACTAGATGTTCATTTCATTTAATTACTATTATGACAACACATCCATTCTTTTTCTTTTCATTAGTAATTGGTCTCAATTACATTATCGTTTTTCACTGCCTGAATCCACCTGTTTTATTAGAGTACAGTGAACCAATTTAACACGCGTTCAGTGGAAGAGACTTAATATCAAGACAAAAATATCTTCAGTGCTGGATGCCCAAATTCAAGATTTAGACATAAAATTACTACAGTCGGGCACCTCCATCACTCACTAAACTGAAAAAGCTGTATTTAAACTTAGGAAACTGTGTGCATGACAGATTGTTGCTATGGTAGTAATGCTGTTCTTTTTCATCAAACCTTTTCCTTATGTGCTAGGTTGCATTTTGTTTGCAGTTTCTTCTATTTATTTGTCAGTTCTTGGCATTATGTCACAATAAAAAAGAATTTTAATCAAGATTTCCCACTGAATGAAATAGGGAGCTATGGATATTATATTGTAATTCTATTAGCAATTCTATTGACAATGAGAATTTCTACCTATTTTTTTATCTGGTCAGAAAGAATTAAAATTTGTACAGAATAATTCCATCATACACTAAGTCATTTCTCAGTTCTGTATTTAATTCCCTTGAAGACCCAAAAGAAAAAAAAGTATTTTTTCTAGTTTACAAATCAATCCCAAACAAGTATGGCACAAATACAGATGGCGAGAGCTATTGCAGAATGTTGTAATCACAGTCATCACCCTCCCATCTCTTTTCCTTTTTCTCTTAGTACAGAAGCCTATTGCTAAAGCAATGCCCACATACTGTTAAAGTGGTTTTAGATGTAGGTATATTCCTAAGTTGTATACAAATCTCTGGGTGCTTTCTAGATCTTCATGACGCACAATCACACAGGTGCAATAGAACCCAACTGCCTTGCACCGGTGTGTGCCTTTGAGACACAAGAAAGATAGGATTATGGTCCAACCATAGCAGGACATGATTGTTCCCTTTCTAAGAATTGATCACTATGATCTTTAGTGATCAAAGTCAAGGAATGCAAGGGAAGCAAGTTTTTTAAAATGTTTTAGTTTCAGATGACCAGCATAGAATCACGTGAGCACTTACTTTATCTAACAACTACTTCTTAATTGCTCTGGAGAGTATCTTAAAGGTACAGTCCCTCAGATACAAAATATAGTGACATTTTTGACAGGTTGACTAACAAAAGTGTCTCTCAGGCTATGTGTACATAATCATTTACAGCTCTTTTTCAAACTGGTTAGACATAAGCCATCAACTGAAAAGCCTGGTGCTATCAAAGATGTGCATGAATGTCTCTTTCAAGTTTTATTTAAAGTATGTTAAGTATCCTTATGTTTCAAAACAGGACCTTCATGGAGCATTATGGCAATTGTTCTCAGTTAATTGAAAACCTCTAACATATCTAAATCATCACACTGTGCTAGAAGTATTGCTTCTGATCTTCTTTTTTTGCTGAAGTTTCTGGATTTGGGGTGAACTGCTTTTAAAATATTCTTTATCCAGATTTCCAGATTTCATTCATAATTAAGCTGTTTCTTTCTTTTGTATCTAATATTCTCTTCATGTTTAGTAGACATCAGAGCCAAGAAAGTCTGACAGGAGCCAAGGAAATCCAGAGTCAAGGAAATCTGGCAATTATCTGCTTCTTTCACTTCTCAGGATTTAGGCCCAGATCCAACCACCTAGGAATACTAATTTATTGTTTTCCTGTTGGTGAAAAGATTAATAACAGTTAACAAATTATTAACTTAATCAAATAATTGGATGCCCACAGGTCTGAATGTACTGCACTGTGTAGTTTGTGCACTGCATGCCTTTAATTGACCTCTTCTCAAAAGTCATTTCAGGAAAATCATCCCCCTACATAGCTGACAAAAAATGTTATCCTACTGAAATGGCATAACAACTAAAATATTAGCAAATGTTTTCATTTAGATTAGTAGTCTTTTTGCAGCGATTTTGGGTTTTTTTATAGCTGTCATGTAACTCCACAATGTTTTTTTCTTAGGACATTTGTTGTAACTTTTCTACAAGCAAAAAAAAACTGATCAGCTTATGACTGTAGTGGAACACAACAATTCTTCTCATCTTTTCCTGATAAAAAATGTAGAATCTACAGAAAAAAAATCTCCTTTCATTCATACATTATACTTTTGATTTGTTTTCATTAATTTTTCATACTAATGTTTTTATTTTATTGAAAAAAATTCATTAGATAGCTGTCTTCTACTTCTAACTTAAGAAAAGGAAATGTCAAAAGTTCTTTCATTTCATTGTTCTATAACAATGGTAGCACATCTTTTTATGAATTAATTATTACCCTAAAGAACTTAGATTGGGTACCACTTATATTGTTCTATCTTATTTACACAGTTTTCTTGCATACTTGACTCATACTATTCAGATGACAGAAAAAGCAATTTTGTCATTTCTCCCTTCTAAATTATTGTTTTACTACATAAGTGCTTTAAACATTTTAAAATGTTAGTCCTGTTGGGTGTATTCTAACTATTTTTTGCATGGAAAATGTAGGATTTTTTGTACCTCTGTCATCGCTGTGAAATCATTAGTATAACCTAGACAGCAGGTTGAATTATCAATTTATAGTTCAATGAAC
Source organism: Grallaria varia (assembly GCA_013396735.1). Taxonomy (NCBI): domain Eukaryota; kingdom Metazoa; phylum Chordata; class Aves; order Passeriformes; family Formicariidae; genus Grallaria; species Grallaria varia. Next base: position 30,574 of record VWZG01012484.1, on the reverse strand, counting down.
ATCATCAATTATAAAATGAAGTTTACATTTGAACGGACAGTGAAGAGTTATTATATTTAAAATAGCATTGCTGTCAATTTATGTCATTTTAAGAAACTATTACATTGTCCTCTAGAAAAAAAAAACTCAAAATGCTGAAATATCTTGCAAACTTTTTGTTGATTTCAGTAACAATATAAACTGGCAGCAACAGTAACTTCCTTGTGAATATTTTTTTGCTTTCTGCTACCTAGCATTTTGAAACAATCTTTTAGAAGTAAAAGAATTGTTCCTGAAGTGTTCTGTTTTTGACATTAGTACTTCTATTCAAACTATTTTTTTGAAAATGCTGAATGCTTCAACATCATGACAGAATGCATATGCATTTTCAGAGCCTTTATTAATTCCTCTGGGCAATGACTCATTCTGTCTTATAGCTCATCTACAAGGATCTTTAAGAATATTATTGAGGAATTCTACTGCCTTTTAATCAGGCATGGAAGTGTATTAAAAGTAAAATAAATGCTTTGGATTTTTTCTGCTAATTTCTACATAAGGATTGCAAGCTTCTTCCTATTGAAGTAAAAACTAAAGCACCTTCTGAATTTCTGAAATACTTCTTCTATCATGCATAAGGTACCTTAATACGAAAGGCTGATTGAGACACATTTCATGTTACATAACAAAATGTACTCACTTCCTACATAATTCTACACAGTCACTCTACCCATTGTCAATATTGTATTTTAATATATCCTTAATCTTCAGTCTTCTATGGGTCTGCTACGGAGCTTCATAGTAATTAATTTAGTTTTTGCAGTTTTTGAACAGTTTCTCCTTGTTCAAGTAATAGAGATAAAACAAATTTCAGAAAGCAAACTGAGAAGTGGAATTTTAAGAGGGACTCCAAGGATCCCCTACTTTAAATTTTAATTGTATAGACTGACTGTCACATCCCCATCTCTCTATCAAACTTGCACCCCTAAGAGCAGTTGTCAGGTGGGTTTTTTTCAATCAGATATACACCACTCTCACAAAATAGAAACTATATTGTGCCAGTGGTATTAAATTTACAACACGTATATGAACAAAGTAAAACATACCTCGAGTCCCACATTTGCCTTCAAATTAGGCTGTAGCAGCCCCATTTCCTGATTCTTTGGTGGAATAGGATTGGGAAACAGAAGATCCCTTTTTCATGACATCTTTTATTCTTCTGTTATAGAAAAAGTAAGAAATACATTCTTTATGAATATACTTTAGATTATGACCAAGTCATTTTTTATTCTGGGTGAATTACACAGACTGCATTACATCTGCTTTTCAGTAGACAACCTGTTTTCTAAATCTCACATCAGACATACTTATAAATATTCTCTATTGACATATATTTTTAATGATCTTTGTGGTTACTGGTCTGGGTTTATTTTTTATCTTCAGAATGTTTGCATTCATCCAGTTAAATATAAAATAATTTTTACCAAGATTGCAATTTTTTGCCACTGAATAAATATATTATTTGCGTATGTCTAGTGCACCTGAATTATTAATGGCTTTCTTATTCCTTTTTATCTAGTATCTGTACCAACGTTATTACCTCACTTCCTCTGAACAAGTATTAATAAATTTATGATTATTGACCTTATTTCTGCTGCCCACAGATTTCTTTCCCACATTGCTATTTTTTTTTTCCCTGCCCTTATCTATAATTTAAGTTAAACCTACTGAAAAAAATACTGAATTATGAAATCCCAGGAAAAAAACTGTCTGAAGGAGTCTACTGAAAGTAGCTGCCTGTTTGAACCTCCGTCTCAAAACCCAGCTAGCCTTAAGGTTAGATCAGATTACCCAGAGTCTTATTTAGTTGTATGGTGAACACCTCCAAAGGTGGAGATTTCACAGTATCTCTAGGCAAACTGTTCTACTGCTTAACCTTTCTTATTGTGGCATTTTGTTTTGTTGTCCCCACTCTTATCAGAATTTCCCTTTGTAAGTCTTGTGGCCACTGTCCCTTGTTCTTTCACTGTGTACGCATGAAAGGAATTCAACACTCTTTTCTGTACTCTTTAGGAAGTACAAGACTGCTATTACATTGCCATTTTACTACTTATTCCTCAAGATGTACAGCCACCTCCCATGTCATGTGCTCTTTAGTGGCTCTTTGTGTGGGGTAGACTCCATCTGGCCCTGGGGTCTCTGTGGAATAGTTGGACTATGCTGGGAACCTTCTGCACATGTCAGGGTGATATGCACGGAAGGAAAAGATGTAACACCTGGAACAGATATCTGGTTTCTAAAGTGATGAGTAATGTTTTCTGACATGCGCGGTTTGTGTGTCCAATTAGGAATTATGTATGTATAGAGAAACCAATGGTCCTTGGACATCTGTCCAGACTCAGGTCTATAAGAATCGCAGCCTCTGATACCACACACGCTCTCACACACTCTCTCTCTCTTTCACACATTGCATTATTCCACCAATGCAATAAAGTTCCTGTCCTATTTTTGGAACAATACGATGTCGTTTCTTGGACCTGCCTCTAACTTAACAACGACAGCTCTTCACTGTACTCTCTCCAGTTTGTCAGTATCTTTGAGGGCTCAAACATGACAAAAAGCAGAAATGCATAAGCACACATTTCTTCCCTGCTGCTTTGGTTTGCTATATGATGCACGGTTCAGATTCAGACTTCACACATTTAATTCACCTTTCCTTAAAACCATCTTTCCATGTTTCTGTCTTTCTTGTCACCACTTTTACAGAATAGCGCTGTTATAAACCTGTAAGCTTGATCAGTCCTATCAGAGAACCATGGTTTATGTAGGAAGGGATCTTTAAAGATCACCTAGTCCAACTGTCTCTGCCATGGACAGGGACGCCTTCCACTAGACCAGGTTACTTAAAGCCCCATCCAACCTGACTTTGAACAACTCCAATGATGGGGAATCTACAACTACTCTGGGAAACCTGTGTCAGTGTCTCACCATCCTCATTGTGGAAAATTTCTTTCATATAACCAACCTAAATCTAGCCTCTTTCAGTAAAAATCACTTTGTCCTGTCACTATGGGCCTTGGTAAAAAATTTTTTCTCAGTCTTTTTCATAAACCTCCTTCCAGTATTGAAAAACCTCCTTCTCCAGGCTAAACAAACCAAACTCTCTCAGCCATTCTTCCTAGGAGATGTTCTCCAGTGCTCTCAACCTGCTCTAACAGGCCCATGTATTCCTTTGGGAGCCCCTGAACTGGATGCAGTCCTGTAGGTGGATCTCATCAGGCAGGGGCAGAGGAGGGGAATTGCCTCCCCTCAAACTGCTGGCCACACTTCTGATGTAGTCATGTATATGATTGGCTTCCTGGGCTGCATGATCACTTTGTCAACTTACGTGAAATTCTTCATTCACCAATATCTCAAAATCCTTCTGCTAAGGGCTGCTCTCAATCATTTAATTGCCCAGCCTGTGCTGATACTGGTAATTGCCTTGAACCAAATGCTGGACTTTGCAGTTGGCCTTGTTGAACTTTATGAAGTTCAATGGGGCCCCACTCCTCAAGCCTGTGAGGGTGCCTCTGGTTGGCAACCCTTCCATCAGGCATACCAACTGCACCATTCAACTTGAAGACAGCGCTTATTACTGATCTCCATTTGGAGTCTGAGCCACTGACCGTAAGTCTTTGGACATGGAAATCTAGCCAATTCCTTGTCCATCAAATAATCCATCTGTTAAACACATATCTTTCCAATTTGGTGACAAAGATGTTGTGAGGGACTGTATCAAAGACCAGGTAGGTGATTTCAGTTACATTTCTGTTGTCTAGTGATGCAGTCATTCCATCATAGAAGACCAAGAAAATAATCAGTCACGGTTTGCCCTGCATTAAACAATGTTGGCTGTCTATAATCATGTCCCTGTCATCCATATGTCTTGACATAACTTCTAGAATCAGATTGGTTATGAAAGAGAGGACTGAAAAAAATAGAATTATAATATATATTTAAAAAAAGCTGGAAGATTAGTGCCCTTATTGAACAAACACTTGGATGAAGAAAGAATTTAACAGACTTTAGTGCCTCTCAGAATAGAGAGATGCTGTGCAACTGTTATTATTTTGGAAAAAACAAAAGGGAGTGGGGAAAATGAATCTTTAATGACAGACCATCATTTCAAGTTAAATATTATATGCTGACCATGTTGTTTAAAGTGAAAACTCTTGGGGGAAAGAGAAAAGGGGGGTGGGTTTGGGGAGAGGGAATTAAGGCCAATCAAGAAAGCTATGTGTGTTCAAATCTGAAAACTGTTTTCTGACTCTTCAAATCCTGCTTTCTTATATTCTAACCTTTAACAGTAAGATCTTCCTAACTAGGAATTATGGCAATATGTGAAATAGAAATTCGAGATTTTACTATTCTCTCACTGGAAAATGTCTGTCATTTTGGTTTTCCTTTTAGTTTAACTGGAACACGGTTTAATATCTCAGCAGCAGATATCAGGTAATAGATAAGCAACAGAATCATCAGAGTCTTTCCAATCTCTTCTCTGTCAACTGCATTTCAAAAGGCAAACAGCGAGTCCATGTAATTCTTGAAAGTACTCATCTATCCACTTATTTTTGTAATGAGGATCTGGAAATAGTTGTACTGTTGCCTTACCTGAAATAGTCTGTGAGCAGTATCTGGGAAAGTGTCTGACTGCTGTCTCCTGGTTTCTGGATCTGCAGTTATCTCAGAGCAGTTTTGCTTGCATTTATACCTTAGCCTCAGCCACTGATTTTAAGAAATCTAATAAACTATAAAATCATATTCTAAGAGGTATGAAGAAAATGGTGGCTTTTAACGTCATTGTATGAGTCCTCATGCAAGGTTTTTATTGCTCCATCATCTTCGTTGATTCTTCTACCCCTTCTGCTTCCAGACAGAAGCCCTCACTCGCACAAGTCTTTCTTCTCAGGTGTCAGGAGTCCCTGACCAGTGCTAACCTTCTTCAAGGCTGCATCTCTCATGCACTCACCCCACCACCTGCTGGCTGCTCCTAGGAGCCCTGCAGGGAAGGTGGAAATTTCCCCAGCAGCCCCGTGACACAGAGTTGTTGTTCCCCCCACTCCAGATGTCTCTCAGACTATCGTCCCTGAGTAAGCAGCAGCTCCCTCTGGGTGGACAATAGTCACATGAGGGTTGAGGGGACCAGCTCCAGTCATCTCCAAACAACTCCAACTGGCCAAGGCCACCCCAGCCCCTCAAGAAAGAATTGTTTTGCCAGGGCTGTTCTGGTGCTATGGACCACCAGGAACAGGGAGCACTATAGAGTAAGTCTACGCATATCCATATTCATGCAATATGCTTCAAGGTAGAATAAGAAAAAAAAATAAAGGCAAATTTAATGCCATAGTGTCTTAATTAGGAGCTACACAAAGAGTGAACAGCTGAAGCTGGGATCAGCTCTAGGACTTGCCAGTTTAAGGTTTTTAAGCACCTCGAGCAGAACGACAGTAATACTGTTACTTCGGAGAGCATTACATGCGGCACACTGTAATCCCACTCGAGGCCTACTGAAAGCTTGTCACTTTCTCTATTAATTAATTTCAGGTATAACATCTTCCTCATGAAAAGTATCTAGGCACAGCACTAAGGTCGTGAAAGTGAGTTATATCCCTTTAATTAAAGTATGCTTTTTATTCCAGTGTGTGAAACACACAAGAGCTTGCAGCTTGCTTTCTGCTTGATTTTTTGGAGCAAAGGGAGGGAAAGTATTTGGAACCTTCAGGAGGTGTGTTTTTATTTTTGAAATACTCAACCTGAGTTTTCCAAGATGTGGGGAGTGCATAGTCAGTTTGTTATCAAACCAGGAAGATATTTTCCTTTAGTTCTTCCTTTTAAGAAATCAGAGGCCTATAGGGTTACATGCTGAAACACAATATTCTGAAAACAACTGTAGTTGTAGAAAATGGTGTTGTTAGTCTACATTCATCAGTGTACTGTTTGGCCATGAAATAACTACTTTTATGTGGAGGTTCTAAGTAATGTTATTAACTTAATTATCTCAAAACATCCTCGTGAGTAGTATTTTAGAAAATAAAGTAAATCACTTTTCCAGAAAGCCTTGTTTTAATGACATCAGAAAATGAGCTTTGAATGCAACATCTGAGGCTTAAGAGCTGCAATTTGCATCAATACTAATAGCACTAGTGCAGGTAGAAAGGCACCAACAGCATAAAATATTGAAAAGTGTTGCTATATTTTTGAGACGAAAGAAGTCTTTGCTCTAGTGATTGTTTTTAGTTTCTGAATCTTGAACTATTCAGTGTACTTGCTTATTTTCTTTTTATTGTTGTTTCATTGTATTTTTTGTATGGAAAAAGAAATATTTCAAAATGGACATTCTATGGCTGAATTCTTAGCAGTTATAGAGCATGCCAGCATACGCATTTTCATCCCTCTGCGCTCTACTAAAGTGAAAGGTGAAAATATTTTCATTTAAGATAAGTAAAAGGTGTTAATTTTTTATTATTTGCTTATAGTTTTATTCATAAGAATCTTTTTGGATATTTTTACTCAAGAAGGTTAGTAGACTACGTGGCAGCTCCCTATAGTTGGTACCAGAATCTGAAAACTTCCTCTTCACAAGATCTTTGTAGATGCTTCCAGTGGTGTATGTAGTACACTCTTAAAACACAACAACAGAAAGAGGTAATGAGGGCAGAATTTTTCTGACATTATGCTACTAACAATCTACTAAAGAAATACTTTGTATGAANAAAAAAAAAAAAAAAAATAGCCACACTATAGTTAATTTTGGGGGGAAAGGGAGCTCATTGGAAGTCCTACATGCTTTCTACCAAAAATAAATTGCTGTACAACAAAATCCAGAGACTTATAAAGGGTAGATAAAAGGCATGATCTAATCATTATGTTATTCCACTGCAGAGGGAGAGGGAAGACTGGCTCCTCCACTAAATTTCCTGGTGTTATTTTGTTGGTTTTTCTTCTTTATTTTTTATTTTAATCTGGTTGTTTCTTTATGTAAAATGCATTAGTAGTCTGAACAATGTGATACTAATATCCAAAACTAGTTTTTCTTGCTTGTTACAATATAATGAACCTAGTGCCTATAAGCTCAAGAATCCTGCCAATATTTAAAAGCTGTGAAGTTTAATATCCTTCTGTTTCCATACTGACATCAAATATCTCAGTGAAATAGAAAACAGAATTTTCCAATAATTTTTTTTTTTTTTTTTTTATTAATTGGTTTGATAAAATAGATTTAAANAATGAATGGATTGATAGTTCACCTACCACTGGAACGACTATGCAATTTTTTACCAAATTAAACTCCAGAAAACTCTTACCAGTTGGTGACACAGAGGAACTAATATTGATGCTTCAAAGAACCTTAGCAACAAAACTATGTTTTTGTTTTAAAAGTAGAAAGACAAAAATGAAACTAACTAAAACCAGAACAGAATATCTTGCCTCTTTCCCTGCTGCCAAGTGCTTCAACAGTAAAATCCCCTGAGATGAAAATGACTTTAAAAGATTAAATTGTATGTAGGTAAATTATGTGTGTATAGTCACAATTTAACAGGTTTTTATTAGTATTAGTTTTCTATTCAAAGAAATACGATGTCATGAGAAAGGAAATAAAATGTTACCTAAATGTTCCTAAATAATTGGTCTAGTAACTCAACACTGTATTAACTAATAAAAAGTAGTTGAAATTTGATTGTATGAAACTAAAGGCAGCAATTATTTTTGAATACCATGCATGTAAAGAGATCTCAGCTATATGGTTCATCTAAAAAAGGAAAAAATCAAAAACTCACAAAAAATCCCAAAACAAACCAAACCATCCCG
>VWZG01012484.1:12296-22460 GCA_013396735.1 Grallaria varia | reverse complement strand
AATGAATGGATTGATAGTTCACCTACCACTGGAACGACTATGCAATTTTTTACCAAATTAAACTCCAGAAAACTCTTACCAGTTGGTGACACAGAGGAACTAATATTGATGCTTCAAAGAACCTTAGCAACAAAACTATGTTTTTGTTTTAAAAATAGAAAGACAAAAATGAAACTAACTAAAACCAGAACAGAATATCTTGCCTCTTTCCCTGCTGCCAAGTGCTTCAACAGTAAAATCCCCTGAGAAGAAAATGACTTTAAAAGATTAAATTGTATGTAGGTAAATTATGTGTGTATAGTCACAATTTAACAGGTTTTTATTAGTATNCCCCCAATCCAAACCTGGCCAGGAAATCAGTATTTTTAAATTCATTAAATTTAAAAAAAAATATTAGGGTTTCAAAGGATGAAAGAATACAGCAAGAAAATAAGACCATAAGATTTTTAAGGAGAAATCTAGTAGAACACCAAAAGCACCATTTTAATTAATAGTATGGAGCTTATTTGGAGCAGGAGGGTCCCCGGAAAAATCACTGTACTTCAACCATTACTTTTGTCAAAAGCTTTGACAAGTATGGGAGAAGTGTTAGAGGCTGTTGAAGAAGGATCTTAAGCTGGAAAAATAAAAAGTTTTCCTAAAGTGATTTTTTTTTTTTTCTACTATACAATATCATTTGGTATATGCAGTAAAGTTTTAATAACAGATACTTCAAGGTGGCTTATTTCTGAAGATGTGGTGGACTTTCCTGCGTCAGAGACAGCTAGTTCCAGCTGGCTGCACAATGGACCCACTCCAGGACACTGGCGGCACCTCTGTGAAAACATGTTCAAGAAAGGACAGAAAATGCTGGACAAGCAGAAAAGAAAGGAAGAGGAAACACCAAGGTCAGAAGGCAAGACGGAGGAGGAGAAGAAAAGGGAGGAGGAAGGAGGAAGAGAGGACCCAGACTGGAGCAGATAGATATTTCCTGAAAGAGCCATAGTCTTCAGGAGAACATGCTTCAGAGAAGATTTTTATTTTTTTTCCAGAAGGACTGACCACAGCCCATGGGAAAAGACACACCAGGGCAAGGGAAATCTGTAAGAAGGAAGGAGTGTCAATGAGGAGCCACCAATACCTATTTCCCTCTACATCCTATCCTGCTGTGCAGGGAGGGAATAAGAAAACCTGGAGTGAAGGTGTGAAATTAAGTTTGGGAGAGTAGGGAAGAAATACATTGTTTTAATATTTGTCTTGCTTTCTCCCTAGCCAAATCTATTTTGAATGACAACAAATTAAATTATTTTCCCCCAGTATTTGGTAGAGTCTCCTAGCCTTTATCTCAGCCCACAAGCTTTTTTCATCATATTTTCTGTCCCAGTCTCACTAAGAGAGGGGAAGGAACAAGTGGCTGGGCTGGTGTTTGGCTGTTAGCCGAGGCTAACCACCAAAGCAACAAAAATACTGAAATAATCTTATAAAACCAGCTTAAAATTCTGTAGAGTCAGTCACCATGAATAAGTACTATTTAACCAAAAGGTGGAAGTATTTGCCTCAGAATTCCTAAGAATAATACAATGGTTTACATTTCTTTCCTGTGATGAGGCTGACTTTGATATATAATCCAAGTTCTGGAAACAGCTGAGCCGAAAATACTTGCAATGAATTATCATCAATGACTGGCTTATTTCCAAAGAATGCATTACCACTGAAGAGATTTACCAACGTCTTTCACTACAGCAGTGGGCTGACCCTGGCTGGACACCAGGTACCGACCAAAGAACGGTCTATCACTTCCCTCTGCAACTGAACTGAGAACAGAAAATATAACAAAGGTCCCATGAGTTTAGATAAGAACTGGGAGAAATCACTAATTGATTACCATCATGGGCAAAACAGACTCAAATTAGGGATACTAATTAAATTTATTACTCACAGAATCAGACCAGGAGAATGGGAGGTAAAATAAATTTTAAATCTCTGCACTCCCATGGCCCTCCATGGGCTGCAGGAGGACAGCCTGATTCACTATGGCTGTACCATGGGCTGCAGGGGAACCTCAGCTCTGGCTTGGGTGCCTGGAGCACCTCCTCCCCCTCCTTCTGCACTGACCTTGGTGTCTTCAGAGTTGTTCACATGTTCTCACTTTGCTCTTTCCTGGCTGCAATTTCATCTGCCAAATAACTTTTTTTGTTTCCTCTTCTTAAATATGTTATCATAGAGGTGTTACCATCATTCCTGATTGAGTTGGCCATGGCCAGTGTGGGTCCATCCTGGAACCTCCTGGCATTGCCTCTACCAGACATGGGGGAACCTTCTGGCAGCTTCTCACAAGAGCCACCCCTGTATCTGCCTCACTATCCGAACGTGGACACAGAAAAACCCAATACAACCACATATTACAACTACCTATTGCTCACTTTTGCATTTGCAGGTGAAGATACTTGTCACTGTCTCCTTCATATAGATGCAAACACATCCACAAACTCATGTTATTGTAGCTTCCTTCTATTGTTTTTTCATTGCATTGTTCATTTTCCCCTCTCTTTTATATTACTGGATTTGTAGTAAGATTAAACTTTGGCAGTTAGAGGGGGTTTGAATTCCACACTACCACCACAATTCCCACTACCCACTACACTCTCTAAATGGAAGACAGCAGAATTCTTGAAAAGTATTTTCTTCTTGGTGAATTCACAAAAAATGTACTGCAGACCTATATATCCACCTCACACAGAGCCATCCTTGTATTGCCAATAAAACTCCAAAAAGAGACACATGCAAGAGAAAGCCAGGGGAGACTGAGGAATTCTTAGGATGTTTAATATTTTAAATCTCGGTATCTGGGTGTGAGGAGTACAATGGTAAAGCAACTCCCATTCCAACTTTACTGTTCAAGAACTGGTATTTCAATACTCAGCAAAATCCTTAGGTTTCACTCTGCTAAAGGGAGGAATGGGAGTGATGATTTGCTATGAATTCACTCTTCAAAATTGTTTCACAACATAAAGAGAAAATCTGCAGTATTTAAAATTTTGACCATGGGGTAATGACTTTAGTTCACATTATACACACACCAAAAGGAACAGTTTGAATTTTCAGTGAGTAAATATTGACTTTTACGAGCATTATATTAATGACTTCAATTAATGTGAAAGCAGTCATAATTCAGACACATTTTAGACATGTCAATTCTCCATTTCTATAGCATCAAAACAGATTAAATTCATTAAATTCTATGTTAGCTCTTTCTTGAATAAAAAGACTGTCAGATTGGGCCAAAAGGCAAATTATACACTGAAATTATGAATAAAGCACAATCTGTGATTCATTTGGAAAGTTTCGGATATATTAGCCTGTGGAATTTGAACAAGCTACAGAGGTGGCAAACATTGCTATTCATCAAGTCTTACTGAAGGGTTCACAGCGTCATTTACATATCCAGGTGTACTCTTTTTGATGCTGATAGCTCACACTAGCTGTACTTAGTAGACAAAACACACTTAAATAGTTACATAACAGAAAACTGATAAAAAATACCTTAGATATAAATATTTACCTGGAAATGCTAAAGCATTTACACATCTGGCACAGTGTTTTAAAAGTGATAAAATAACCTGGTTTGAAGCTTAAATAGTGTCAGCTATATTCAATAACAACTCTCTGAGAGGAGTAATGAGAAAAAGGCATCTGAAGATAATGAAGAGCTGTATTTGAAGCTAAAACTGTCAAGTCTAAGTGCTTATAAATTCATATTTAGACATCAGGCATGAAGAACTACTTCTTTATACTGTTCATCAGCCAGGAGCTTCCATGCAGATAATGAAAGGAAAAAGCCAGACTTTCAAAAATTACCATACAAAGAAGTTCTTCTTGCGATCTCATAGGAATTTGTAGAGACAGTTGATTTTTTTTAGGTAGGTGCTCTTCTATTTTGCCTTTTACTAAACACTACTGAGTTGAGAAAATGAGAGAGACATAACCTTGTATATTGTGATGATTTAGGAGACATGTCTCATCTTTGTGTATCCTAAGAACTGCCTAAATCAACAGGACACAAAGCCCTGCTTTCTGTCTGGCACAAGCAATAGACAAAAGCAACCTGGCCCAGGCTCAGCAAGAGTGGCAATGGTCATGTCTGAAAAGTGCAATGTAGTTTCATATTTGAGATCTGTGAGAAACCTGATGTATCAATGAAGCATGATGCATGTTGTTGACTAGGACTCAAAATACAGGTGATCTTTAGAGTGCGGCACTGAGTGAGAATCATCACACTTCTCTCTATAATAAGTTCAGATACAATGTTATATTCCTATAGATAATGCTGCATTTAATTGGGAAGTTAACTCTGTCAGCATTACTAAGTAATCTTTGTAAGCGGCTGTAAATTTTAACATAATTTTAAGCTCTGATAGTTTAATTATCTTGGTTTTTGGGGAAAAAAAAAGTATTTTAAATCTCTGTAATGTGTATCTGAAGAGAATTTGAATATACAAGTTTCATAGTTGCAATATCTATCAGATTCAAATACTTGTGTTCCACAGAAGGTTCAGAGAGATACTGAAACTAAGACACCATTGTAAGCTTAAAACAACAATATTTTATTACAAGAGACAGTGACGTAAACAGGAACCTGAGAGACAGAGAGAAGGAGGGAAATAAGCCCTGTGTATAAACATCCAACTTTCCCAGGTGTAACAGGGTTGTCTCCTCGACCCCAGTGCCCAGACTCCCCAGTAGGCTCCTACACTACCCACAGTTACTATACATACCGACCCCAATGTGGTCAAGGTCCCCAGTGTGACCAGCTGCTGCATTCTCGGGTTTCAGTAGGCTCAACACGGTCAGCGGGTGTCCCCATGGGAGGCAACATTGTCCCCTGTGCCAGCTCATACCTCCACCCACTGAGCAGGACATGTCTGCTTTTTACCCACTTTGCTGATGAGGTCTCATTTGGGCAGGTGTTGCCAGCACAGCCCAGCAAGAGGCCCTTGGTCCCCACTCTGTTATGTAAGGGGCATTCCTTCTGTGCATGTATGTGAGGATTGGAATTTCCTTGTGCCTGCATGGTATATTCCAGGGGGTCTTTATTAAATGGGCCTGGGGGCTTACTTCATAATCCTCCTCCTCATTTTCTCCTTCAAATGCCCTTGAAGGGCCATCAGCCAATAGTGAGGCCCCAATTAATTTTAGTTTATATAAAATGTTCTCTCCAAGGATGAAGTTCTTGTTTATCAGCACTTGTTTCTCATACTTGGCAGGAAAAGAAGAAATTTATCACAGGTGGCTGGGCCAAACACAGACCAAAAGTATTAGCATTTAATCCAGCCCAGATACAACTTGTTGGGAAGGTAATTGAGTGTGATGATTTAGGAATGGTACCTCTCAATTTAGCACCCTCTCTGAGATTCTCCAAACCACGCTACCGCTTCCTTACTGCCCCTTCCCCTCCACCCTTCCCCCTGCAGCAGGATGGATAACTGGAAGCACAAGAGGTAAAGATCACAAGTTGAGATAAGAACTACTGACTGCAAACTGCAATGAGATAAGAAAACAAACAGTAAGCAACAATATCAATCAAATAAAAATGTACAAAAGAGAGAGAGTTATTCATATGCAAAATGCTCACTGCAGAAATCTAATTGCAGCCACACTACCCTGCCCACTGTCTTTGGTTTGGCACTGGCATTACCCAAGCTGTTCCTCAGGCTCAGAACCACTGTTACCCCACCACTCTCTCCACCAGGCTTATTCGACCAGAAAGAACCCTTTCTCCCAGGAAGAGACTCCCTCTCCTCCCACCCTCAGCAGTGATGTCAGGTGGTATAGAATAACCTCCAAGTCTAGCCATGCCTCTTTCTGGCTACTGTAAAAATTGTCCTGGCCTGAAACAGGACACTGAGAAAAATAGGTTGTTTGTGATTATGGTTGTGTAACAATGTCTGCAGCAGGATGTCCATCTGGACTTTCACTCACTTGCCCTCCTCAACAGGACAGGGTGAGAAAATGGGAAGGAAAAACTCATGGATCAAGATAAAGATCCATGTTACCATGCATTAGTTACCATCATGGACAAAACAAACTCAGCTTGGTGAAAATTTATTTAATTTATTGACAAATAAAATACAGCCAGGGAATGAGAAACAAAGACAAATTATTAAAACAACTCTTCTCCCCCAACCCTGCTTCTGCAGACTCAACTTCACTACTTCTCTCCTGACCTTTCTACACAACTCCCCAGAGTGGTCCAGGTGAGACAGGGGATTGAGTGCTCTGAGTCCAAATCTGCTCTCTGTATCTTCTTCTTCACAGTTTTCTCCTGCTCCAGCATGGGCTTTTCCACAGACTGCAGCCCATTGTAGAGCCATCAGGAGCCGTCTGTGCCTGTCATGGAGTAGCTCCAACCTCTTCGTTCAAAAGCCACCCTGGCAGCAAAACTTTGTCATGTACACCAAATACAGTGACAAAACAGTGTGGGGAAAACCCATTTGAATGACTGACTATGGCACTTATGTACTTTCTGATTTCTTTTTACAGAAATTCAAAATGTCGTTTGACAGAGTTGACCAAGGGGGATGCTCCTCACTCTCAGTCCCTTGGGGACAGGGCTGGATAGTAAAGCCCCGATGCTGTGGCAAGAAACCACGCATGTGCAGTCCAAGGTTTGGTGGAGTAAAAAGCAGTTTATTCAAACTGACTGAAGGTTTTATAGCACCTGGGGAGGGCCTAGGCAGTGAGGATGTGATTGGGTAAGGCCTTGGGTAGAAGGGAGTGGTTTGGGGACCCAGCTAGTCAACGGGAGAGCACAAGGATCGACACTCAATAGGAACCTGAGGATTAGTGAAGGACAGGTAAGGCAACCAATGGGGCTAGGACAGAGGTGAGGCTGATTATAGGGGCGGGACAACATGCTGTTGCCCAGGCAGACTGCATGGGTGCTGCACGGCAGGGATTAACAGAACTCAGGGGAAACACCATACAATAAAAAATGCAAGTTGTAAACAGTTTCTTGTTTCTCTGGTCCCAGAGGTGTTACTGTTGTGGTGATCTCGCTTCTACAGATGCTCTTTCCATGTTTCATAGTGCAGGAAAGTCCTTCTAGGGAAAACCAGCTGAAAATGACGTCCCAGCTGAACCCATCTGATTTTAGAATCTGCTGAACGAGGGAACGGAATTCATTTATGTGGGAGTGAATGGCTTGAGAGTGAACAGAGAAATTCAAGCAGCACAGTCCTTCAAACTCACTGCAACCATGTCCATTGACTAACAGTAGAAAGTCAATTGCCGCACGATTCTGTAATGTTACTTTCTTAAGCCGTTATCATTCTGATATCAGAAAAAATAATTTTCACCAAATTTCACTAAGAACACACATATGCACACAGGCATGTTGTCCAAACAACCCTAATTTATCTGAAGATAGACTGGGTTCTTCCTGGCAATGTAACAAGTTGCTTGAAGAGCAAGACAACACATCTTATTGCCTTCAAGAAGGCACTCTTCATTTATTCTGCATATGCTCCAGAGGTCTACACTATATGACTTTCATCCTCTGGTTGGGAATTGAGAAAAAAGCGCATATAAATGAGAGTATATCTGAACTTTTTTTTTCCTGTCGATCTTAGAATGCCATCAAAGACTACAATGGAAGTACTCATATCATTCCTCTGACTGCAAATGTTTTATTACTTGTTCAGATTTAAATGTCTGTCTTTGATGCCTAAAAAAGAGACAGATTCTGTGTTTTTTGCTTGGATTAATTCTACAAATAGCGAAACAAAACAATTCAATTTTTACAGAGTGCTATCCTAAAAAAGGTTTTAGTTATCCAACAGAATCCACTTGTGCCTTTGCCAGTCTCACTGTTATTGTGAAGGGATATGCTGCAGTCAAACAGTACTTAGGGACAGGAAAGACTTCAGGTGTTAAAGAAGTAGCAAGACACACACACAGAAAGGGACCTATCTGAATCTCACTGATGGTTTTAGTCCCTAGATGAGAGCATCACTGAAAATGTATTTATAATAATTTTCTCTTTTCATAGTACAGCCAGATACTTGGTGACTCATAATCTAAATACATCAAAGGGCACAAATGACATTTTCCTATTGAGCTGAGGTTTTACACTGTGACTCTTACGAGGTGCTTGGTGGAAGAAGGAGATAAAAGAATTTGCTTTTCCTTCACAATGCTTAGCTACTTCAGCATGTAAGTTCTATAATTAAATCAATGCAGGAGGTAAGATAAAAGAGTGAGGTTAAAAGCAGAAAAATACTAACGTAACTCTTCCACATTGTGAGGAATTTGCTTTCCTTGAATGAAAAACTACTGCATACATGAAAATAAAATAGCACTGTTGTGAGAATTTTGAACTGTTTATATGATCAAAAGAACACCAAACTAAGTGGTGCATTTGATTTGCTAGATGGAAGGGATACTTTCCAGAGGGAACTAGACAGGCTTGAGAAGTAGGTCCAGTTGAACATCATGAAGTTGAACAAGGCCAAGTACAAAGTCATGCAGCTGGATCATGGCAACTCACCATTTCATGAGATGAATGGATGGAGAGCAGCCCATACTGATGGTTGAAAAAATAGATACAAGGCAGTAATGTATATTTACAGTCCAGAAAGTCAGTCATATCAAAGCCTGCATCAAAAGAAGCGTGACCAGCAGCTTGAGGGAGGTGAGTCTTCCCTTCTACTTTACTCTCATGAAATCCCACCTGGAGTATAGCACCCAGCTCTGGAGTCCCAAGCGCAAGGAACACATGGATCTGTTAAAGCATATTCAAAGGAGAGCAAGATAAATGATCAGAGAGATAGAGCATTCATGCTATGAAGACAGGCTGAGAGAGCTGCGGTTTTCAGCTTGTAACACAGAAGGCTCTGGGGAGACCTGATTGTGACCTTTCGGTCCCTAAAGCGAGCTTATAAGAAAGATGGAGAGGAACTTTTAACCAGGGTCTGTAGTGTCAGCACAAGGGGTAATGGTGTTATACTGAAAGAAGGTTGATTTAAACGGGATATAAAGAAGAACTTTTTTTATTATGAGTTTGGTGAGACATTAGAACAGGCTGCCCAGTAAAGTTGTGAATGCCCAAACCTTGCAAGGCAAATCTTCAAGGCCAGGTTGAACAGGGTTTTGAGGACCCTAATCTACTTGAAGGTGTCCCTGGGATTTGGACTAGATGATCCTTAATGGTCTATTCCAATTCAAACTATACCATGATTCTAGAATTCTAAGTTCCCTAACCTGATCCTTTGCTACCAAGGATAAGTCTTCCTTGCTCTAGACTTTTTCCTCTGGTTTTCAGGGCCTGGAATTCCTGAAAAGAAAAAAAAAACAAAAAAAAAACCAAAACAACTTNTATATTATTTATTTTATATATTATGTATCTATTTGTAGTGTAATATTTCTATAAGATTTGCTTTCCCTTGTCCACAGTTAATTATTTGCATGTGATTATTTTAATGGCTGAAAAACATTCTATATTTTATCTAAAAAAATTTTGACAATTGGAGTTGTACAGATCAGGTATTTATTCATCTAATACTACAAGGAATATTTTCACATTTTGAGAAAGTGAGAATCACAGAACCATAGGATTATTTAGATTGGAAAAGACCCCTGAAATCAAGTCCAACCCTTGACTGAACACCACTTTGTNAGACATTAGAACAGGCTGCCCAGTAAAGTTGTGAATGCCCAAACCTTGCAAGGCAAATCTTCAAGGCCAGGTTGAACAGGGTTTTGAGGACCCTAATCTACTTGAAGGTGTCCCTGGGATTTGGACTAGATGATCCTTAATGGTCTATTCCAATTCAAACTATACCATGATTCTAGAATTCTAAGTTCCCTAACCTGATCCTTTGCTACCAAGGATAAGTCTTCCTTGCTCTAGACTTTTTCCTCTGGTTTTCAGGGCCTGGAATTCCTGAAAAGAAAAAAAAAACAAAAAAAAAACCAAAACAACTTGTTTTTCTTTGGAATAAGATTTTAAGACATAAGTGACATCAGAAAAGTAATAGAGGAAGGGCAGCTATAAATGAAACTTATGTACTAAAGGAAAAAAAAAGTAAGTAAGACACATTTCATTTATTTTACTAATATATAATAAAAATCCCAGGCAAAGTGTATTTGGAACCTGTTTTGCAATCTTTAAAGAATATGTATTTTTTA
>VWZG01012484.1:1105-12285 GCA_013396735.1 Grallaria varia | reverse complement strand
TAAAAAAATTTTGACAATTGGAGTTGTACAGATCAGGCATTTATTCATCTAATACTACAAGGAATATTTTCACATTTTGAGAAAGTGAGAATCACAGAACCATAGGATTATTTAGATTGGAAAAGACCCCTGAAATCAAGTCCAACCCTTGACTGAACACCACTTTGTCAATTAGACAATTGCACTAAGTGCCACATCCAGTCATTTCTTGGACACCTCCAGGGATGGTGACACCACCACCACCCCGGGTAGTCTATTCCCACATTTTACAATCCCTTCCATGTAGAAATTCCTCCTGATGTCCAGCCTGAATCTCCCCTGGCACAGCTTGGCACTGTGTTCTCTCATCCTTCTCCTAGTTGTCTGGGAGAAGAGACTGATCCTCACTCGGCTACAACATCCTTTCAGGTAGTTGTAGAGAGAGCTGAGTTCACCCCTGAGCCTTCTTTTCTCCAGGCTAAACAATCCCAGTTCCCTCATCCACTCCTCATAGGACTCATCCTCTAGACCTTTACCACCTTTATTGCCAAATGAGTTATTAACGGTTTCTTTGGCACCTCGATCATGGGGACCAGTGATGTTTTACTGTGGAATCTGCAGGTATTTGACTGTTCTGAGATAATATTTAAACACACAGTAGAAGAGCATTCAGAGTGTGAAAAATATCTGGAAATTAATAAAGATTTTTTAACTCAAACATTATTTGCGAGACCAGAACCAAACATTTTCCTTACAACTGTCTCTGACACAGCTTAAGCTGTGGGTATCAGTATTTGAAGTATATATTGCATTTAGAAATCTTCAGAGAAAGCACAGAGTTTGAACAAGTTTATTATTGAAAGCCAGGTAAAAGGACCACAGTAAGCTGAAAAAAAAGGAAAACTAAGAGTGTTAAAAGATAGACTTTCTTTGTCTCGAGTGACTACAACAGAATAGAATAGAGATAGTAACCTTTACCTTGCATTTCCCACATCTACCTTGAGTTGATTAAAGCATGAAAATAGAACACTGAAGATTAATAATAGAAGGATGGTTTAGTTTTACTTTGGTTTAGTATATTTAAACAGATGTACACAAATATATAATAAATACATATTTAAATGAGAAGAGAAAGGAAAATGAATGTCACTTAATGTGGCAATGCTCAAATGCTAGAAGTAGTTGCCCAGAGAAATTGTGGGATGGTTTTTTTTCTGTGGAAATACTCAAAATCTGACTGCATACAGCTCTGAGCAAGCTGCTTTGCACACAAGATGGAATAAGAGGACTTCGGAAGGTCACTTATGAATGTCATGATTCTATGATTCTGTGAACCACTTTTAGAACTGTAACATCCCCTTATGACAGGACAAAGATGACCTAAAGTTATCCAAGTATTCCCTGAATCGTTCTGATGTTAGATCTTGCCCTATTATACATCTTCAAAACTTACATCTCAGTCCTAATTTTGACCCGTTTTAATGTTTCTCCTTTTTTGTTTCATTGGTTGTTTTGTCAGTTTTGTTGCTGATTTGTTTTGGATTTTTTTTGTTATTGTCATGTCGAAGATTCTGATTCTGAGTTATATTACAAGCTACTGGAAAAATAAGGTATAATGTCTAAAACACATGCTTTGAAAGACATACCCCTGTGGAGTTCAGCTATTAAAATTAGTACACCTCAACCATTTACATTTCAGAAACATCTTGAGGTTTGATGGTTATAGGTTTCTCCTATCATGTAAAACATGTGACTTGTTTTGATTTGAACTGATTGTTTTCAGTTGTCAGATCACACACACAGGAGGTGCAATCTTCTGAAATGTTTATGACACTTCTGCTAAAATCCACTATTACTTTATCCTTAAAACCATAATAGATAACTTGAATGAGATTATACACAACTCAAATTGTTATATACCCAAATTTGGTCTGCATGATGCTTATAAACTTAGCTTTCATGAAAAAAAAAAAATCAGTTTTAATTGTCAGGTTTTATTAGAGACCAAACTTACTGTAATGTATCTCCCTGAAGAAAAGGGCTGCAAATGATTTTCAAAGGCAGTAATGGCAACTGAAAGCCTTCTTTCCAGGAAATATTGATTGGAAATAGGCCATGAAGTGGTCCAAGTTCAGACTGGGTAAACAACAAAACTAGTTCTATGTTTTAAAATATTTATCACTGGTCATACCTTGTAAATTATTATCTTCAAACAAAAGGGTATAAAAATAAAATCTGCATTCAACATGGATTTAAAAATATGAATTAAAAAAGAATGTATTTATTTAACAGCAAAAAAAGTTATTTTTCCACACTTCTATTTGAATTCTAATGAGTTTCAGGGGTAGGATTCAGGTCAGCAGTAACTGTATTTATCTGTCTATACTCAAGTGTCTTTATACATCTATGCCTAAATGTCTTTATGTCAGCCATGTCTTTATGTTTAAGTTTAGACTAGTCAATGGAAATCCAATCAAGCCAGTCAGTGATGCCTAGAGAATAATTTAGCTTATCCAAAGTTACATACCAGGGGTTTGATTCTGTTGCCTACACATTGGAATCTGATACTGTTTGAGATGCTGCAAAATATTCTTCCCACCAGCAGCCAGTGAATCTCATCTGTAGGTCTTGCATGAACTCATAGCACTTTGAGGATCTAACTGATGTTAGATGAACATGGTTTAATACTGTTCTCTACAGTTAAGCTTCTGCATCAAATGCTTCAGTTTATCAAATTAGGTCGGTTTTTATAACAAGCATGTAGTAAGATCCTGACGATATTGGTGTATGCAAATACACAATAAATTTATATGGTGGTGACGATCCCTCTAGAGATATAAGAGAGTCTTTTGTTCTATAAAATCCTACTGCTGTTCTAAAATACTTAAAAATCCTGGGTGTTTTTTGAATTAATTTTTTATATTAAAAATTACTTCCCAATTTTTCATACATTTTCAATTATATACATATATTTAGATATTGCATGTTCTCAGAAATAAACTCAATGAAAATATATCTGAGAGCACATAATACTTTCGAGAATGACTTTGGGCAGTTCATGACAGCACCTTGGCTCCTATTTCCATATGGAAATGTACTTGCCATTGTGGGATGAAAAGAACTATTATCTGGGGTTTTTTGTATACATCTGTACGGACTTTAGAAATTGAAGCAAAAAGATAATGTTTTGTTTATAATTTTATTTTTAAGTTTTGCTTTAACTAGAAAAAAAAAAGCAGTTCTCAATTAATTTTGAGCAGATCTAAAGAATCCATATCTATGGCTGTCTACCTAATAGTAAAAGTCAAGAAAAACCCTGAAAACAATGTTAAGCAATTATGCTATTTATCAAGTGTGTACTGCTAAGGGAAAACTGGTAGAACATTATCTTAACACACACAGGTTTACTAGGAGTTCTGTATTGTGGTGTGTTGACCCTGGATTGATGCTCGGTGTCCACTGAAGTCAATCTGTCACTCTCCTCCTCAACTGGGCAGGGACAAGAAAATTTAATGACAGGCTCATGGGTTGAGACGAAGACAGGGAATGATCCCTCACTAGTTACCAACATGGGCAAAACAGACTCAACTTGGGGAAATTAGATTAATTTATTAACAATGCAATCAGAGTAGGATAATAAGAAATAAAGCCCAAGTCTTAAAAAACCTTCTCCCCACTCCTTCTTTCTTTCTGTTAAGTTCTCTACCTTCTACCCTGCAGCAGCACAAGGGTACAGGGAACTGGGGGTTGCAGTCAGTTTATGATACATTGTCTTTGCTACTCCTTCCTCAATCACATATGCATCGATGCTCACTGTGTCACTCTGCTCCTTTGTGGGATTTCAGAGAAGAGAATGGCACTAGAAAAGCTCTTGGACTGGCTGTGGATCATGCCTTTACCTCCTCTGGAACCTATACTGAACTACTACTGCTGGGGTTAAGGGGTTGTGTGCATCCATCACAGGCATCTAAGACATCTGAGACATCCACGCTGAACTGGAAGATACGTCCAAGGATGCCATTAAAATGAAACTAAATGCTTGCTTTAAGGTGTCTGAATCACATTTTTTGAGATGCCTGTCTTACACAAGCAGCATTTACACTTCACAGAGGCCTTTATTCTCTGCTTATAAATATCCAGATTTTATTTTTACCATCTACACTTTCACTAGCTTCTATTCATGTCAGAGCAACAGTTGCATTAAATGAGAACGCAGAATAACCTCAAGAACCTCTAGAACTGAGTAAGGGTATGAGCTGAAAGAGCAGAATAAAGTGCCAATATGAATTTTGAATGAATCTTGAAGAGTTGTCACAGAAACAGATTGCTAAGGACTAGTAGAAGATTATCATCATCATCATGCTGGTTACACGCTGGTAAAAGCAGTGTACGGACCCACACACCAGGCTCAAAGCCCCCTACTCAGTGCAGATGGCCAAATGCTTCTCACAGATAAAACCTCCATCCTGAATCGATGGTCTGAACATTTTCAGACTCTCTTCAGTGCCAACCGTGTAGTCCAGGGCTCAGCAATTCAGCACCATTTCCTGAGGTGCAGGTTGGAAGAGAACTTCTGTCTTCTTCAAGCTGACTTCCAGCCCAATGGTTGTACATTGGTATATAAACCAGGGTACAATACATTTTAGGAAAATAATCAGATTCTGGACATGGATATATTCTCCCTAAAATCTAAGTCTATCACTCTGCATGTTGTTCTACCAGTCCTTTTCTCAAGTGATTCTACATGATGTTTCATTATCATCAGCAGTGGGTAGAGAGGATTTTTGTTGTTTTTTATCTCTACCAAAATATGCCCCTGCAGTTATCTTACTGTAACTTTCCTACTATTACCAACAGTTTATTTTCAAACTGTCTAGATAAGATAACTTTTATCATATTCTTATCACACTCCTTACTTTTTTCTCTAATCAGTCTCATTTATTTCCATGTCCAGTCACTTCTTCTAGACAGCCTCTCTCCCGCTCTTTGCATTAAGTTGTATTGCTAATGACAATTCTTTTTCCTCACTCAGGCCTATTATAGTTTATGGGTGAGATTCATCTTATCACATGAAGACTCCTGAGAACTAGTTTAATTCTTGTAGCAACAGCATTAGTGCACAAGTTCATGGTGACCTAGAGGAAAGGTGAAGATCTCTTCTTAAACAATTCCTGAAAAATAGCTCTTTCCACACTGTAGAGATAGTAAGACCTGTTATTCCCTGGTCTTCAGCTGACTCCATAGCAAATCAGTTGGTTAATTTTGTTCAGATTCATATTTGCAGCTGTTTGACCAGCTATTTAAAATCATGCAGAACTTATATTCAATACATATTTCCAATCTATTTATGTCTTTCAACACATGCAACTTATTAATTGTATGTAATACATAGATATAAAAATAGCTCCTTCTATTGCAGGGATAACTGTCATGAATCCTTTAAAAAAGATGAAAATCTATTTTATAGTAATCTTCATTTTGTTAATGTTTATGGGTTTTGCCCATTACTCCCGGTAAAAGCTGGGTGTCCGTACACTGGATAGAATACTGGCTATTCCTCAGTTTCAGGCAAAACAGATTGTGTTGCTTCTTCCTCTACCAATGTTATCCTTTTCTTTGCATGTGCCCTTTGCTGAATTTATAGGTAGCAACTCTATCCCTTTTTTTTTGCCTTTGCGTCACCAGATTAACCAAGCCTAGGGCTTCTAATCTCTTATCATACAATAGAGTTGTAATTTTCTATATTATCACATCACCTGTCTCCATCTATCAGTTTTAATTCATCTCCTTTCAATATGAACGACCAGAAAACATAATTCAGAGGCCATCTCACCAGAATTTTGTATAATGGAACTATTATTGTCCTAACTCAGCTGACAAATCCTAGGACACTGTTGGGAAACATCTTGCAGAAAATGGACATGTGAGCGACCTCAGTGCTTTAGATGCAGCTATGCTGCCAGGCCTCTAAGACTGCCATGAGAAACTGCTTGTAAGAAGCCTCTGTGGAGATCAACAGGGACAAGAATGTAAACTTACAGAAACTGCAGCAGAAGAACTGAAAAACATCGGCCACAGAGAGAAGTCACAAGAACTTTATTTTACACCAATAGAGTTGTGTGTTATTCGTGTTAACCAGTCACAGGGTGGTTTGCAGTGTGTGTGCTATCTGGGTTATTNATAGGACACCATTTGCATTTTTCGCAACTGTAACATGTTGGTACATCATAGGACTGAGTATGACACAGCTCCTTCAATGGACCTGAATTTCTGCCCTCAGGTTTTGTCAGTGATTTTTCTTACTAATTTCTGGCTTAGCAATACAAAATTTTTAACTATCAGAAGTTGTATTATTGCATCTTTCTCTTTGGTACAATAATTGACCCAATTTTTCTCCTGTGAGTACGAACAGACAATTAAAAAAAAAACAAAACAAAAACCAAAATAGATTACAGTTGCTGAAATTACCAGTCTGTCTGTTAGAATGGATTCATCAGTTACTCACCAGTTAGTGAAATGAACACATCTGTACAAATAACTTCCTGCAACACAAAAGAGAATATGTTAGAAAAAATTGACATTGAAATTCAAAGTAACTGCTTTTGCTTAATAGAACAGAAGAGCAAACACTGTCTAAAGAAGTTGCTTCCTGCTTTGCTTGCATATTCTTCAATGACTCTATTCTGATTATTTTTAATTATTTAAGCAGTACATATGCAGAGTGAATCTTCATTATCTCTAGGACTATGATGCCTTTTGCATTTGCAAAATTCCTCAAGATATTCCTGATCCATATGCAAAATTATTACTTTCACAATGAAACATTATTATTAATATATTTGTCTTTCATCACATGGTTAGTATCAATATTTTCTGCTGTCTGATTCCCTTTAATTAGAATCTTGATAATTTTGTAGTTCTACTAATTTTTATCTTTTCTTATCTGACCTGTAGTTTTCCATATGGTGCTATATCAAGTGTTTTGTTGAGGTCCAGAGGGATGTGTGCTTTGTATTTCATTCCTCTGATATATTCAAGCACATACACCCTATGTGAAATGCACGTATACATATATATACATATAAGTCATCAATTAATCAGAAAACTCCTTTATTTTATTTGAAACTCTTTTCAATTTTTTCAATTTTTCTTATATTCCAATTTGTCCTAGGTGTTGCATACTGGAATGCCCAGATCCATATGCCTGCAGTAGGACAGATACTTAAAAATAGGAAGATTATGATAATTGTTTCCATACCATCACTGAGAAAAGGACAATATCTTTTCATGCCTTTTCTTGCAAATACACAAAACATAGGCCTCCATGCTTCAGACCAGCCAATTATCTCATGTTTTGACTTTCTGTCCATTGAAATCTTTGCTCTCTCTACTTAGAATTGTTCCCCATGTGGATAAAACAGCAATCCAGTTGACAGGTAGTTAATTGTTCAGGTGTAAGTAAGCTTTTGCACAAATACTTCATGGACTTTTTTTAAAATTAAATTAAAATCAAATAAACCCAAAATCAACTAAACAAAACCAAAGAGAATTTAACATCAGGAATGCATTAGGATAATATAATAATTTTTTTAACTTTTTGAAATAACTAAAACACATCTAAAGAAAGTCCACTGCTTCAGACATCAAAAAACAAGCTATCATAGAAATTATAGTAAAAAATATATATTAACAGTGAACTGTACCAACTATTCTTTTTCATCCAAAATACTGGGATTTCAAAATACTTTGAAAAGGTGCAGTAAAATAGAAATTTTATTGATTTTACTAAAATCTGTGGTATGTTTAAATATCAAACATGCTCCACAGATGACGTCAACAATGTCACTTCCTTCTGAAATCAGAAGGCTCAGTTGTCACTCCTGTCTAATCTAAAACAGACTCTTTGTGACTGTATTCCCTAATGCTACTTGTAATGCTTACCCTCCACATGCTTTTCTACGGTGCTCAGTTATTTTGTAACATTGCCCTGCATTTTTCAATTACTTTTGTCATCAATCCTACAACAATTTTGTCTCTTTTAGCCTAATCAAATTTCTCAAAATGACAAGAAAACAAAACAAATACAAACAAGTATAAGCCTGTAGGCCATCTATTTTTCAAAGGGACTTAGTTCATTATTGACAACTCTACCTTCTCAAACAAGCCTGAAAAGTATCTTGAATATACACTTCTAATCTGAATCGCGTCTTCTTTAGAGATCAGAATAGTTACATTCGTCTGAAAAGTTTTTGTTCCCCCATGCCTTAATGCCTAGAAACACAGGGAACACTAGGAGGTCACTGTACAGACATAAACCCCAGAGAAATTTGATCTTACCAGAGAACTCAGAAAAAGGTTCACACTGAAATATGATTTCAGGTAGTTGGCCAAGCTACCTGAGAACTGCCAGAAGGGTAGATAGTCTAGCACACTGTCATGTAGGTGGTGTTGAACTTTGCAAAGAATGAGGTTGTTCATAGCTTACTATCCTGGTTGCAGAGAGGGAGTGGAGCCTAGAGCCATGAGGGCATGCTTAGGTTGCTATTCTATAGCACCCACATCAGCTCTGGTGGGGGTAGTTTCAGAGGGAATTAAAATGTGAACGTACACCAGAAGTGCCCCATTTTGTTCAGTTTCTTCCTGGAGAAAGTTGCTCGGACCAGCACACTGGACTCTGTCCCTCTCCCACTGAAGCCTCTCCCTTCCTGTCCCTCAGGAGAACACAGCCAAGTCATGAACATGGCTCCAAAGTGGCAAACACAGCCCAAATGCTGGCACTGGGGTCAGAAGCATCTGGGAGGAACAGAGCAGCAGCAAACCAAGTCAAGATTAGTCCAGCCAAGCCCAGCTAAGCGTGAGTGGAGCCAAAAGGAGTAAAGCCTAGCAGAATGGAGCAGAGTGGTCCAAAGAGGGTGGCACAACACAGATGATCTGGCTTTTGGGTGGTTTGTCCTTCATTGTTTTTTATTGTCTTGTGCTCAGGGACAGGGAAGGCTGGCTACAAAGTGTCTGCCACTTGTCTGCCTTGGGAGGCCATGAGTAACTGAGTCAAGGTGGTGAACACCTTTTCTGTATAAAGCACCTTCTCGTTTGTATACTTTTGTTATTAGTATCATTGCTATTACTGTGCATTTCTTGTTCAATTGCTGTTTGTTTTCAGTGAATTTTTATCTCAGTCCATAGTGTCTGCCTTTGTCCCTTTCTCACTGGAGTGAAACAGGAAGAAGCGGAGTGGTTTATTTGGAGTTTAGCTCACACTTATTCTGGCGGCCTTAACTTCACCCTGTGACAATAACTGAACCATTCAGGTTTGCAGTCCTTTCCTCTCCATAATATCCTCCAATGTTCCAGAAAGAAGGAATGTTTAAAGTCCATTTTAAAAATTTTAATTCTCTCTTTTTGTGTGTAAGCGAAACATACCTGCTTAGGTCTGCTTGAGCCTTTAATCAGACTTCAAAGAATTTTCTTTTGGAGCTAAGTAATATTCCTTACATATCTTGGTTTTGTAAATCCAAAAAAAGTGACATAATAAAAGACCAGACAACGTTGCAAAGTAGTCACTTCTGTTATTTAAAAGTACTTCATATTAGCTCCCGTTCTCTATTTAGTTTATGTACCTCTGATGGTCTAACCTCTATAATAGCTTAATTTAAATTCTTACTGGAGAGAAAATCAATTCATTTCTGGGTTAGAAATGGAAAATGCGCTCAAGAGTGTGTGCTGATTGCTGGACCCTAAATACTATAACAACATGAGACAGAACAAGCAATCTGGCCCAAAGACCATGGAGTCCTCTCTGGCGCTCATGATAAAAAGAATATCTGCATAGCTAGCTATACAAGTAACAGAGATTTCATTAATATCTGTGCTTGAAGATGAGCACTATATACTGAGAGAAGAAATATTTAGACAGTAGTAAATGTATCAGGAATATTAAGCACTGATGATGGTAAGAATAAAAGCAATTCTGTCAAAAGAAACAAGTTCGATTATGATATATTCTTACTTGGTCTCAAAAGACTATATTCATTTATTGCAAAATTGTATATTTTACAGTACATACCACAAATATATGTTAAGCAAGACTCCATCAAAAACATTGATTGTATGTCAGGATAGTCAAGGTTTTTTTAAATGTATGTAATAAAATATCTTGATCTGAAAGTCAAATGTGAAAAAATAATAATGGAAAATAGACACATTTAAACTGAATGCGTGATCGTTCGTTAGATCCACTAAAAAAGATTATTTATGTTAAATTAGATTTCAATGCAGACTATAAGATCTTTCAAATAAGAAAGCCTAGTATTTTCAGATTTGAAATTGACTTTAAGAAATCCATAAAAATGTCAGTCCCCCATTCACACTTACCTTATGAGACATGGGATTTTAAGATTGTTTCCTTTCTGCGTAACAAGTGTCAAAAACTTAACAGCTGCTCCAAAACTCTTGCAGCGGAAGTTAATTTCATTAGGAAACAGCGAAAGATTGATATCTGTATGGAAGTTATGTTGAGACAAGTTGGAGTAATGCTTTATTTTGTCTTTTTTTTTTCCAAGTTGGCATTTGTACAAATCTCAGGCATAGTTGGAGCAACAGTTTTGTGAACTGTGTGGGGGGAAACCCCAACTTTCTACAGGAAATGGATAGAGTTCATAAAAAACAACTTCAGCTGCAATGTGCAGATATGACCAGAATGAAATAGTAATCTGCAAAGAAACAAGACCTTGATAAACCCTGGAAGAGCAAAGGATGATGTTTTAGGAGGCTTTTGTGATTAATAGTTTTTTGTAGGAGTGGTTTTAGTCATTAATGAAAGAGCTTCAGTTTGGTCTTTCTCTCATTTCCCTTTTCAGGGTAAAAATCTGTTATATTACATCTTGACGAGAGAGCAAAACACTGTCTGATGAATGACTAAATAAGGGCCTTGAATTGAAGTCACTGAAAAAGTTCTCTTTGCATCCATATGGTCTTTCAGATTCTGATGATGTAAACTATTTGCCAAAGCATACAAGTACTTGTTTAATTCCCAATTGTTTCAAGTACTAAATGAAACTAAAATTCTGAACAGGTAAAAAAAAATATTTCTTCATAATAAGAGCACATTACTCATATGGCTAGAATATAAATCACAAGAATAGTCTGTCATTGTTTCCCAGAAAGGATATAGAAAGGAATAGAGCCAGTCTGTCTAACTTAAG
>VWZG01012481.1:1104806-1126465 GCA_013396735.1 Grallaria varia | reverse complement strand
GGGGTGTCCGTGGAGAAGTATGTGCTGGGAGTAGATAATTGATATTAGTCCTTGGTATGCTGGGGCTTGAATTCATCCATGGATATCTAGTGGAAAGACTACAATCTTTGTGCTAATTGATATTTGCATACAATTGCTGTTGATCTTGCTGTATATTTACATAGGTCTGCCAAGAAAAATACATTTATGTGCATATTCAAAATTACATCAATTCAGTGCATCAACGATGTGGAAGAAAAGTGCCATCAGTATTAATGAGAGAACAATATTTTCTAAAATGATAATTAGTTGCTGTGTTCACAGTGTTAGAACTGTAAAATATGATGTATTTTTACGTGCTGTGGAGTATCAGAAAAGCTACCTAATTTCCATCACAAGTTACCCAGAGCTCTTTGTTTCCACAGTTTGACCTTTAAAGTGTCCATTGAACTCCTCTCTTGAAACAAACACCTTTTTTCAACTATTGCCCCAAGTTTCACTTTACAATCCATTTTACATGGATGATAACAGGGGGGAAAATAAAATAGGGCATGTCAGCCACTGGTCTTCAAGAGGGCATTGACCTGTGAATTACAGGTGATACTGGATATGAGGCCTCATGTTTGTGGAAATGAGCATAAGCTCAGAACAGTGTCTAATATCAGCATGGATTGAGCAGTTACACTACTGATAGATGCTTTCATCTAAATAACAAGAAGCTTTTGAGTAACAGCAAAAAAAAAAGAATTTTTTTTATAAGCACATGAGTAGGTTTTGCATCAACAGAGACATCAAATGGGATTTTATCAGGAGACTCTTTTGGGTGGGGAACAAACTTTTCCCTTAGAAGAGCCAGTCAGATTTCAGGCAGAAGACAGCTAAGCAAAATTCTGGAAGCTAAGAAAATTGTGAGGCACATTACTGGAGTTTTAGCTTACTGAAATAAGAAGAGCCTGGGTAGACTTTTTTTTTAGCCCCAAAATTGCCTGAATATTCTCTTTAGGATGAAATTTAGGAGAAAAGGCATCATATAAACTAAAAATAGCTGCAATAAAAAGAAACCTTGCTTACTGAATACCATGAGCAAGCATATCATCTTACCAGTGTCCTGCTTAATTTAAAACAAATACATTATAGGAGGCAGGAGGACCTATTGTGTAGTATGACTGAGACTACAGACAATTAAGATGAAATGGCTATTGGAAAATCCCATCTGATTTTAAATGAACTTTCTTTATTCATATTGTGAAAAGAGAACATTTTTTTTTGAGGACAGTAAATGAAAAATTGGTAAAAGTTAAATATATTTTCATTAAATTTCTGCCTTTTTTTTTCTTGAGGTGTTTTAAGTGTATGTTGTGCATTTCTAGGCTTTATTAATTTTGTGTTTTGATTTTTCCATCTGCAATAATGTTTTTTGTGCATAGAAAAACTGCACAAAGAAAATCAAACTGTAGTCATAAGATAAGGGTTCTACATAGTCAACCATCAAGATACTTGGTTGTTTTGTTTCTTTCTTAAAGCCTGTGCTCCTCGACTCCTGTGATTACTGGCAAATGCAGATAAACCCTCCATTAAGCCTTTCTTTTAAAAAAACCTGGATACCATTCAGGCTGCAGTATTTAACTAACTCGTGAATATTGAATTCTTGGCAAATTATGTAGGTCAGCTTCTGAAAATAAGGTGCTGCTGTTTGGCATTGGGAACAAAAGGAAGAGATTAAATCTACAACAGTCGTTTGCTTGTTTGTTTACCTCTGGAAATTGAAGAGCTAGGGATAAATAGATGGCTGTTGCCTTTACCATGACCTCCAAACATCCAGAGATGTGCAGAACTGAGTGACACAGACATCTTACAGTGCTTCCTTTGAAAAGCATAAATGACTAATATTGCAGCCCGGGAGAGGCAAGCTGAGGATGACCTGAAGCCACCTCCATGGTGTCAATGGGATAAGTTGCTCTAAAATCAGTGCAGTCCAGACATTTTTCTCCAGCTGCAAATCTAAAGCCATGTGGAAGAATTTAGTTTCTTGGGTTTTTTAAGTCCTTGCATGAAGGGCTAAGTTGAAACTTTCACTGGTTTGTTTTCTGAGACACCATTGGTTTTGCCATAACATAGATGCTTTAATTAAGACAAGTACATGACATTTTTGAATGTTGGGATTTAAAGTATAGTAGTAAAACTCTTGAGTAGGTATTTACTAAGGAATTGTATGACCTTAATTCACCGAGGAACAGATTTTTACTGCAAACCCCAGAAAAACAATAACTTTAAGTAGGAATCAGGTTTAAACTATGGCAGGGCTGCTAAGGTTATGGAATAAAAAGCTTTGTAGATGTCAGTTATTATTAGGATATTATTTTACTTTTTGAAGTGTTGCTCCATACAACATGGGACCAAAATTTTGAAAAATGGCATCTGCTGTCATAAATCTTGGGGACTCCTGTAAGAGATGCTACCATAAAAAAAAATAAAAAGCTCACCTTACAAAGTCCTCTCATCATGAAAAAAAGAGATCAAAGTAAGTTCTTCATGACATTCAATCACTGTTTCTATTTCATATGCCAGAACAAAAAGCAGAGATGACTGATAATTTCTATAATCATTCTTAATAATTCCAAAAGGCAGAAGAACAGGTAATAATACATGTATTCTTGTGCGAAGCTGTTCTTCCTCCCTTGCCTGTTAGATTTGGCCATTGTGCTCTGTCTATTGCAGATAATGTGTCAGGTCAACAATATCAATAGTTTTTATTACAGAAAGTAGATGTTATCAGCACCCTATCTGTCCATTTAATTAGAAATGTGGCACTGCTGTTAAGCTTCAGAACAATTTGAGGAAGGAAAGAGAAAAAAAATAAAACAACCACAAATCAGAGTTCTTAAAGAGGCCTAGCATTTCCAAAAGGTGGCAATTTCTTTAGGGAGTCATACACAAGCTAAGCATATGGTTTATGGCAAACTATTGTAATAGCTTTAATGGCTATTGCATTCTAACATGAAGTGACTGCAAATTGGCACAACTCAATTTACTCAGAGGGAGTAAAGGTGTTCTCAGCAGTTCGTATTGTCCTCCTGCAAAGGCCTGTCCTGACAGCTGGGGCTTGCACTGAAAGGGCTGGGTATTGGAAGAGGCTGCACAGGTTTTGGGTCATCGACCCTGGAGGTATTTAGGAGACATGTCCCCCCACTTTGGGACATGGTTTAGTTGTGGGTTCAGCAGTGCTAGGACTCCATGTCAGGTCAACAGCTGGACACAATGATCTTAGAGGTCTCTTCCAACCTAAATGATTTTATGATTCTATTCTACCAGAGAAACACTCTTGCCAGGCTGTGGAGATACCTTATGGGTGTGTTCTGGTACTGAACAGCACCGCAGAAGGGCACAGTGGCACAATTAGGAGACTTGATGATCTAAATCCACATTAAATTTTAACAGCCACAGATAAATGTCCACTGGGGAAAAAAAAAAAGAATTATTTGAGCTTATGCACAGGATTGATTAAAATATATATAAATAACAACTCTGAATGAAATTCACTTGAAAACAAGGGAAATGGAGCTGTAGAACAGACTGGATAGGAGGCAAAAAACTCCTATCATAAACACTACAATAAACAAGTTAAACCATTTCTTGCTCTCAGTGAGCTGACAGGTACAGTTATTCCCCCAGGCCCTCACCATTAGTTTGTCTCTTAGAGGCGAGCATTTCCTTTCGTTTATAACCCCAGGGAGGGATTAAGCTAATTTTAGAGTGAAGTCTACAGGGAGGAAAAGCAAAAGGATGGCTTAGGTATTGCTTCATGAATAATCTTACTGGAACCCTGAAGTGGGGTTTAAAGTGGAACTCAAGCGTGCTACCAGGTGATGGCAGTCTACATTAAAGAAACGAGCTTTTTTCTGTGCCTGACTTACTCAGGTATTTACATCCTGAAAGTCCCCCCATCCCATCGTGTTTTTATGGCATGGATTCTCAATTACAATGTTCATTATGTAGCTGTTGTCAACAACAAATACTCCAAAAGCATCAGAAGAAATTCTGCATTGTTTAGCAAAACTAGGATGCAGTATTTTCCTAATTTCTGGTTTGTTTTCCTTTAAAAAAAAAACCAAACAAAAAAAACATAATAATGCTACTTTGGAAATAAGAACAAACTCCTCATCTAGAGAAAAATGCTGGTTTCTTAAAAAGTAAATACAACACTGAAAATAGTTCCCTCCATTGTTTCCCCTAAAAAAAAAAAAAAAAAAAAAAGTTGCCAGAATGTGTTTGACTGGATAGGCAGCTCTGTTGCCATAGATATGTGCTGCTATGGTAGATATTAGTTTTCTTTTCCCAGCTTTTAATAGTTAAAATAATATGACCAGGGATTATCTCTACTGTTCCTCTTCTATGAGTTCCATATGTGTGGCTCTTGCAAACTGCATTAGCACAGTGTTTTCTTAAGAGTCTGTCTGAAGACTGAAAAAGCAAAGCAAATTCAATTCCTGTAAAATTGTCACTCAATCCTTAACTCATGCTGTTACACTGAGGTACCGGCAGAGTTTTCAGAACAGTGTGTGACCCTGCATGCCACATGCATTGTATGAGATCCAAACACAACGGGTGTTGTTTTACAGCTGATGAAGAAAATAAATGTAAAGCAAAGCGCACTGTCAGATTCTGTGTTTATTCTGGAAAAAAGTTACATTAGAGTAATCAAATGATTTGTTGCTTGACATGACAATGAACAGATAATGTGGCTCTGGTTTTTGTTCATAGTCTTGTGTATCTCTGGCTGCCCACTGGAAGCAGAAAGCCAAAGAGCATCAGCCGTTCACTTTAGTGGCTCAGAATTAACATGCTTTTTAAGTGATCATAGTCATTTTAAATGCAGTTTGATCAAAATACTGCTGTTAATTTACAGTCTCAAAACAGAGCCTGAACTCATTTGGCATGTGTTTGAAGGAGGCAAACTGGGGGAAAAAAAGCAGTGTTTTCAGTGCTAACAGCAGAAATGGGACTAATTAGTAAAATAATGACAGTAGTTCTGTTGTGCTAGTAAAATCTATTTCAGATTTAATATCACAGAACAAGAGCAGAAAAACTCAAAAAAATCTGCACGTCAATCGAAATATTTTTGGATACTTGCAAACACATATATGCATTCTTATCTTCTCATTTAAGTGTCCTCTCACCATTAATATCTTTCACATGAAAATATGTATGCTCAATCTGATATTTATCAAAATGAAATCCAGTTACAAAGAGCTGGAACTGTAACCAACAACAAAGTGTTGGTCCTCGGGGGCAGCCAGGGAACACTTAGCACTGCTTGTGCAGAGGGAGGATCTGGTAAGAGCCTGGCAGGTTTCAGTCCCCTTTTCTGATCCTGCAGCCACCCTGCTCTGGTGTCAGCTCTCCACTGGGCATGGAAGAAGACTGAGCTGTTCAGGTCTGCCCTAGCAGCTATAAGGGACTTGTCTGGTAGCAAGCATACAAGGACTGTTTAATTACATCTTCTAACAGCTAGAAAAGCTCCACATTAAAAGACCAAAGTTATAAATTGTTGAGGGATTTGGTTTGCTCATATTTTGGAAAGTCAACATTCAATTAGTATATTTTATATATAGCTAGATTCTTTTTTGTGAGAGACTCATCACAGGCTCTGTGAAAGCAAAATTGATTACTTCACTGCCATCCAGCTGGTACCTTCATTTGGAAAGATTTGAGGGACATGATTGTCTCATACAGAACACTGGAAGTCAACCTTAATATCTTTTCCAAGGGTTTTTGTATTTTTCTCTCATTGTTTCACGTAGTTCAGCTGATGCGAAAAGTAATGATTGGCTATTTGTTGCTCCTAAATTCTCACCTAAACCAACTTGGTGTCCTGGAAATGAAAATATTGAATTCCCAAGTCTAAGAAGATTATTTGAGATACTTAGCTATGTCCTTGTGAAGGTCTCAAAAATAAAGTTGCAGTGATAGTAATCATGATACTAAAGTAAATGAAATATGGCTGAATCAAAAGCTTTTTTTTCGTGAGCTTGTCCTGCTGATAACACAATGTGTTTTGAATGTTGTTAGGGCTTTATCATCTAGTTCTGTAAAACTTAGGAAGTCACAGCCATCTTTCTGAAACACTTTTATGTATGTATTTTATGAAAATCACTATATCAGTGCTAATTCATGTTTATACTTGTGTACTCCATCAAATACGCGTGTCAAAATCTTGGTGACTGAATATGATTTCCTAGAATTTTCAGTATTAGGAAAGGTGTTGATATCTAATTACCAAATAAGAAGTATTGTGGGTTAGATTCACATAGCCCTAATCTTAAATTCGTTTTTGTAGCAAAAGAACAAAAGATGAGACACAAGATACCTTGGGGAATGGGTCCACATGTTGATGTAGTGTGTTGGAAGAGCAACATGTTGGTTTCTTTATCATCACACTTTGCAAATAGCCAGGCACTTGGAGCACACAAGGTACTCTCAGGAATGCAAAAGGAAGGTCCTAGACTGGAGTATGGATTTCACTTTCCCAATTCATTCTCCTTCTCATGCAAAATTCAGTTGCTTTAGCTTCATGCAGTTTAAATTAATTTCCTTCCATCAGTATAAATAATGTCACGGAGATATTACACCATACATCTGTGTCTTTGCAGCCTGGGGGTATCATAGGGTATCAACTCTCACAGAATCTGAATGCATTCTGCAAGGGGCTTTTTAATATGGTTATCTCAAATTGTTCTTCACGGCACCCCCAGGACCTCTTTCTGATGAACCAGAACTGGGGTGAATAATCAGTGTGGGTGGGTGCACAGCTATACAGAGAGAAAAAAAGGAAATATTGGGATAAATCTACCAAAGAACAAAGGTCCAAAGGGCCCACCAAGGAATTGTAAAAGCTTGTAGAGCTCCTCTGGTCCAAAGTGCAATGACATGCCTGCTATTTTATTCCTTGCTATTAGTTCACAGCAGAAGCTACTGCAACACCTCTTTGAGAGGCACTGAGATGACAGGACTAGTAATCTTAAGACATCTCATGTTACAAGAACAGGACATAAAAGTATTTCTTGACAGAATTACTTTTTTATGGATCTGCTGTTCTGAAGTCTGACCCACTAACTTGCAATCCATGGATAAAAATTTAGGAATTCCTGTCCTTTGGATTAGTCTTTCTTATTACTGATTCCTTTACAATTTTTAATGATCAAACCCATCTTTTGATCCTACTTCAAGATGCATGTTCAAAATAATCTTTTCTGTACTGATAGAATATTTTTACTAACTTCATTTAATACAACTTTCATGACTTATAAGACTATAAAATAATTTATTGTTTGCTATCACAACTCTTAAGCATAGCGTGGTCTGACAGTTCTTAGATAAATAAATATCTAGAGACATACATTGTCTAATGCATGAGGCCTAATTTTCTGATCTTGTAAATTTCACATTTTCACCCTATAAAGTGCAGTTCTAATTGGGATTTGGAATCGGAGGGGGACACTATGGGTGAGTGACTTTCGTGAACCACGGGCAATTTGGTAGCCACAGCTGAACCTAGGGCTAATTACCCCAACGATCATGGGCTTTAGATTTCAATTCTGTAATAGCAAAGCAATTCTAGTTGTGAAATTCTGAAACAGATTTGGAAATGGTCTTTCACTCTGCTCTCTGGCTTTGCATTAAAACTTATGTCTAGAATAAATGAGTAGTGAAGAAAGGTGAACAAATGCCATTAAATACATAGAACTGAAACATGATTAGACTAAGGTATAGATATTGTGCCTCTGTCTCTTCAGATCAGGTGATATATGGGGTTCAGATAGTCTGTCTTGGATTTGTGGGTTTTTAAATCATTACCTACCTGAAGCCAACAACTATAATTGAATTTAACGCAGTTAGGAATTCATCTGAATTCTTCTTACTGCTCTTGGGAGTTGTGAAGGAATTCTGAACGTGTCCTGAGAATAACCAATACAGTCTTGTCAACCTGAGTCTTCCGACACAATAGTGATAGTCATTATAATGGAGTGATAACTGTATGACTGAGATATAGAAGCAAAGTTACTCCCACCAGAGCTTGCACCTGTGGCAACAGGACTATCACAGGCAGGACTGGGGGCAGAACCAACCACAGCAAAACAGGAGACACCTATGTCATTATGTGCCTTGAGATTTTAATTGCTGTCACCCTCTTTCTGATGAAACATAGATGTCTCTCAGGAACTTAATCAAGTTGGACCAAGATGAATTTGCTCTGAAACATTTCAAAGAAATACTTGTGTACTGACTATTACAGTGTGTTATCTGAACCAGCCATGCACTGAATTTAGAGAAGACATTGCACAGCCCCATCCAACAAGGTGTTGGAAGATGCATAGCTCTTAGGTCATCTTTATGTTACTGTTCAGGGCCCTTGTTACTGTACCCACAAGATATTTGTCATGAATTAGAATACCAATTACATTCATGTACTCTTCATATCTGAGAAATTTCAATATATTCGTTATCCTCTATATGCTGTATCAGAATATAGCAATTCTCTGCAATACTTCCAGAGTATTTGCTCACTAGACATTGAGATGTAGAGATTATTGAAAACATTGTTGAAACATGTCAGAAAAGAGCAGACAGATTTTTGATGGCCTTAGGACAAAAAGTTTAGAGGAAAAATAACATTTTCATAGGTGTGGCCCTTTGATGTATTACAGGATGAAAGGCTTGGACTTTGTTCTCAGGTCTGATTTCTCACTCCACAAGTTTTTCAGAAGAATACATGTGATTTCCCCCTCTAGGTCTGATACATAAAACAAGGATAAAAAAGATAATTTGGATTAAAGATAGAAAGGAACTTGCTTGGATTTGGTCTAAAATAATTACTTAGTTACAAAATAGTAATTTTTGTGTGTATTCTTTCTATAGTGAACTATTTGATGGAAACATGACTGAAAGACATCAAAGAAAGTTTGGCAGTTCCTTATCTGTTACATATCAGGGCACATTATACCTTAATGTGGCATCAAATAAAAGTTGCAATACCCTCTTAGGTGAATGGAAAAGGGAAATGAATGCATGTATTCCCTTAGATCATATCACTGTATATATCCATTAAATTTATCTAGACAGTTTTCAAAAGGCATGATGATTCCTTGGTTACATCTTCAGTTATTCACTGATGGTTATGGTCAGTTCAATTAATTTTAATAGTTTTGAACTGTTGCATAGTAAAGTTTCACTTTTCCTAAATCAAGTTTCAGCTGAGCATCATGAATAAAGACCATGAAATATGAATCTTCATGTCTCATGACATGGAAGTAAAGGTTGGTTTAAAATTTTCAAAAGCAGGCAAGTGGCAAAGGATCTTTGAGTATATATACACCAGACCATATATATAAAATCAGAAATGGTCTGCCTGTGTCAGGAAATGCATTACTGAACAATGACATCGAATCAGGTCCTGAAAACAGTATCCAGTGAATTTAGAAGGGGAGGAACTAAGAGGGTTGTGCTTTCCTGGACCACTTGACATCACCTAATGTTATGCTCGTTGCTATTCACAAAGTGCAGTAAAGGGTGTATCTCTGCATGGCCACAAAAGAATTCATAGATGACACAATGTCTAATTCTGCTTGTAGGCAGGTTAACAGGAAACCTTGTCTCACAGCACAGTATCTCTCTGCTGTCCCAACTGGTGCTGCCTGTGCCAGAGCCTGAGTTTCAAGCTCTCTCAGGTATGACCTCTGTTGCTCCACAGTCCTCCAGAGCAGGCTGTAGGTGCACTCAGCGTTCTTTCATGTAGATTCAGGCTCTTAAACCACTGTGCAGCATGTAAAATGTATTCCAAACAAAGTCTTTGTGAAACATCATTATTAGCAGTAGTCTTGTTGTTGCTGTTATTACTATTATATTATTTCTAACTATTGACTATCTGGAAAAGTGATCATTCTCACCTTCTTCCCTATTGAAGCTTTATTCAAGCAGCCTTCCTTTTTCTTTTTTTTTCTTTTTTTTTCCTTTCCCCTAAAGGTCCTTCACATCCACATGAAGTTCATGATAAATTCAAAATTAACTTAGGTTTACTTTAAAGCTAGGCATGTGTGTGGTACTTCCTTCAACAGCCTCTCCAAGGATCTGATCTTCCATCACTTTGTACTTCCTGTATAATTTTCTATATTTATGCTACTCTGAATGGAGCAGAGCTATGAAAGGAGAAAGGTTTTTCTGTTTATTTTCAGAGTGATTGAGATTTCTGATAATTTAAAAAGCACTGCATCAGTCTAATAGATGTTAACAAACTTGGACAAATTACAGGAAACCACAAAAGTTTTCCTTTAGTACTTGACCAGTTTGGGAGCAGGATGGGTGCAATCCTATCTACTAGTTTCTGGGAAAGCCAGAGAAGGCTGAGTGAAGTTTAGACCAGAGCTGACAAAGTAAACCCATGAAGTTTGATTTAAAATTCCACAATGACTGGCTGTCTAGGGACCTGGAAAGGTACTTGTAGATAATGAAAGAAAGCAGCTCAAATACATTTTCTTTTTGAACTATGCTGAAAAATAGAGACAGTGTTTCAAATATGAGATTTTTTTAAATACTTTTTATTTTTAATCCAGCAATATAATTCTCTTACATTTTCTACAATTTCTTTTTGCATTCCCTTATCCACAATTGCAATACTTCAATAAAATAAGCAAGTGCAGGACAGGTCTGAGCCCAACTTGATTTCAACATTTAAAAATCTCCACATTGCCCAGCTATGTTCAGCCTTTGTAAAAGGACAAACAAAATTGTCATACTTGACACATTTGGGAATGTGGGGAATTCCAGACTCATGGGTTCTAAGCTTGTGTTGAGGTATCAAAAACCCATATATTGCTGCTTCTTCTGTCTGTTTCATTCATTGTATAAAAATTCACACAATATTTTGAAAACACTTTTCCACTCAGCTCTGGTTTTGGTTTCCTCTGCAAATTCATGGAGAGTTGAGTGAGATCACTTGGAATGTCTGAGAATAAGTCACCCAAAATACAAGTAATTGGATGATATTTTATATGTCCAAATTAATTAATCTGGGAACTACATCTGAAATAAGAATCCTGTATAGCTCAGAAAAATGTTGTCTGTTGCCAGCTTTCTATGGGACTTCTATGCAGCCATAGGGATCACACACACCATAATCTCAGTGCAAAGCAGTCAGTATAACTTTAATGTAAACAAATTCAAAGTGTGATAAAACTTTTACTGAATTCAGTAATACAGCAGGCAGTAATAAGTGGTCAGAGTGTGTCCAAAGGACAGCTGCAGCTATTATCAGCCTCGGCGTATCATCATGGAAAATATAAAGCAAATCTCAGTGAGTGAGCCACCATGCTCTTGGATGTGAAATAGCCATTTAGTCTGCAAAGACTGGCACATTTCACAGGAACAAAATAGTGTGTCTTGGGTCCTATCCTGATTCCCACTTCGGTCAATGTACTCTGATACTCTAATGCCTAAAACCTTTACACGAAGTGAGCTATTCACTCCCTCTGCCATGCTACTGTGTGTCATAAAATTGCTGTGCTTTCAAGGCTGTTTTACCACACTTTTGTTTACCCAGCTGAAATTATTCTGGACTTGCAATTGGATTTATAAAGTTTTCCAAATGTAGTAGGCCTGTAGCATAAAAGATGTTTCACTAATGTAACAATAAAGATTAACACAGTTTTTTCGTTAGCGTGGCCGTCCAAGTTAATGACTTTAGAAGCTTTACTTGACTGGAGTTTAGCGCTCGGAGTTGAGTGCTGGGGTTTCTTCTCCATGCACGCCAGCCCTTAGGAATAGAGTCTTGCAGCATTTATTTTCAGCTTCCGTGTGGTGGTTAACTGAAGTGCCGAGTTCTGCAGGTCCTCCTGTGATAGCAGGAGCTAATGAAGCTGCTCTATTTTAAAGAGCTTCTTAATCTATGTTAATACAGTGAAGATTATTATAGAAGCAATAATAATCATAGAGAAATTGATAATGACTAGAAATCAATGTCTAGCTTGTTAATTATAAAGTTTTTACTATAAAAAGAAATCATTTAGCAACTGCAATTAACCAGTTAGGAAGAATTTTTATTAGAAACTCCATTTAATGGGTCTTGTGGTTTTTAATGTACTGACTGAACCATTGCTATTTTTACCCTCAAACCCTTCTCTATTTTGATGGCTGAGATGCAAAACCAGGTGAAGATTAAGAATTACATCTTTTTGTCTTAACATAACATCTTCTGCGCTTTCACGTTCAGTCTTTCACTAAGACGTGTTGGTTGCACCCTCTCTGCTCTGTGGGGGTACATCCATAGAGCTCACAAACAACTGGTGTGCTTTCCCTTCCCAGGGACGTGGGTTAGTGTCAAGCCACTGAAGTTGAGACAGCAGGGCTTGTTCAGCCTGGGGAAGAGAAACCTACAAGGAGACCTTAAAGTGCCTTCCAAGAAAGCTGGAGAGGCACCTTTCACAAGGACACGGGGGAATGGCTTCAAACTGAAAGAGAGTAGCTTTAGTTCAGATATTGAAAAGAAATTGCTTACAGTGAGAGAGGTGAGGCACTGGAACAGGTTTCCCATAGATTTTGTGAATGCCCCATCCCTGAAATTGTTCAAGGCCAGGCTGGATTTGCTTTGAGCAAGGGGTTGGAAGTAGATGATCTTTAAGGTCCTTTCCAACATAAGCCATTCTATGGAGACCCAACAGAAGGGCCAGCCAAGCTCTCCAGCCTCCCTGAAAATAGTTCAAATAAAGGAAATGGAGGCTGTTGCAGGGCTAGTTTATGTAAAGATGTTTAAAAGAATCTCTGAGATTTTTTTTCCCTCCTTTTTTGGTAAAGCAAGCATAGCCTGTTTTTTGTGACTCAGTTCCAAATAGGGCTGAGTGCCCAAAAGCTGATCTAGTTTTTTCACCTACACTATTTGCTCTAATAAAATGTATTACCTGTCTTTAAGCTTTCTCTTCAGAAAAATTATGACTGGCTCTGCTATAAATACAAACACTGATCAGATTTACTTGATTTCTGTAATTGTATGTATTGTTTTAATTGCATCAAAGTTCCTTTTCCAAACTTCTTTGAGTCTGTTTATATTTTTTTACCCTGGAAAATCTCTGGTTTGACATGGCATTTATATAAAATAATGATGAAACACAGAACTGTTCCTTTTGGTTTGGTTCTTCAGGTTTATTAAAATCTCTAAACTAACAAAACTGGGCTGGTAGTAGCCTTGTTATGTTGAAAATGTCTAAATGTGTATCAAGGAAACTGGCCTGCCCTGGCATTGCTTGCATCACTTTGAATTATTACAGTGCTTTCTCCCCCAGCCATACATCCTGGGTTAGTTGGGAGCTGCATCCAAGCTTACCTAAAGTTTTAATTTGTTCCAGAATAATCTGTGAGAAGTTGATGGAGACTGGAGCTATCCTTGAAAAGCCTGATATCCGAGGCTTGGAAACCCAG
Source organism: Grallaria varia (assembly GCA_013396735.1). Taxonomy (NCBI): domain Eukaryota; kingdom Metazoa; phylum Chordata; class Aves; order Passeriformes; family Formicariidae; genus Grallaria; species Grallaria varia. Next base: position 1,113,022 of record VWZG01012481.1, on the reverse strand, counting down.
TCTCTCTAGCAAACAGCAGCACAACAGAACAGAGGCTGAACATATTGTGCCATAAACACTGCTGAATTGACACTGTTCTTGACAGCACACTCAAAAAACATACAGATTGTATTACAGCTGCACAGTTTTAGACTTCAAAGGCTGCACTTCTGACTGCGTTTTATTCATGGTGGCAAATAAAGGGAGGTTCTGCTTTGTTCCTGCAGATTCGTGATGAGGTGTAACCTCTTTTGCACTCTAATTGAAGCTATTCATGCAACCTTGTGTCTCTTTAACTTAAAGATTCTATATGACTGCACACCTTTGGGTTATGATTGGGTTCTACTTGCAAGTCTACTCAATTTTGTAACCTACTTACCTATCTAACTTCAAGGTTTAGAAATACCCTGGCTATGCTTAGGTTAAGCCAGGGAGTACTGGAGTTCTGCTGTATCCCTCCTGGGGATATCAGTTCTGCTAGAGAGTGCAAGAGACACATTACAGCACCTAAAAATAAGGACAATATGCAACATGGAGCAAAGCTCTACTCATAAAAGCCCTTGTACTTTATCTAAAATATCCAGGTGATTCATGACTCATTAATTACTTTTTCTTTTTTTTTTCTCTGGTACAGCTAGTCATATTTATGCAGGAGTTTCATGTAAGGATTTGGTTTAAGTGTCAAAACTGAGTTTACTGGTAGAGAAATAGATGAGAGAACCTATGAGATTTCTGCAGAAAAATAAACTGCAATATCCATGTAGGAGTCTAATTAAGAAAGCTAATGCTGAAAAGGTTCATGCTTATCCACTGGAGCCATATGAAATGTTTGTGAAGAAATAAGAAGATACATGAAACATTTCTGGGTTTTTTTTCATCTGTAACATGAAATTCCCATCAGGTCTGTCCTAGTTATTATGGCTAGGACCAGTTTATCACTGTGGGAATGTAACTGGAAATGTGTATTCCATACCCTCTCTGCCATTTATCATGAACTGTTAACGATGCATTGTTTTCAACAGCTGCCCAGGACACACCTGACACCTCAGGCTATGAACTGTGTCCATGGGAAAACAGAGATAAGAGGGTTCCCTGTCTTCACACCAATGATTCAGGTGTGAGAACTCCCCTCCAGGAGTCATTAACACCTTCACACCCAACCTGAGGGGTCATGTCTGCTAATGGGCCATCAAGTAGACCAAAAATATCCTGTGACTCACTGAGTCAACTGCCCATTGTGAAAACCCTCACCCTGGGAGAGGTACTGGGTGTTCCTATCTGAATCCAAGCATATATAAGCTAGGGGTTTTGGAACTTGAGGCACTCACTCATCAGACTGGGAGAAGGACCAGAACCTCAACAGGGCTGCAACTACCACTCTCAACCAGACTGCGACCACCAACCTTCTGGAAGGAAAACAGGTTTTCCTTTTCTTTTTTGCTTTGGACTCAGGGGGACCACGTGGTGCTCAGCACAGGGGCTGGTGAGCACCAAACTGTTTGTGCCCCAGGGGGCTGGGTTGTACAACTGGGTTTTGAGGGCTGAAACCAATTTTCCTTTGGTGTATTTATTGTAATCTTTTTATTAAATTGTAGTTCTGACTTCTAAACTCTTTTGAGTTGGATTCATTTCTCCTGCCGATTTACTTTTAAACCAGCACAGGTCTGACAAAAAGTTCATAAATCTCCCAAGGAAATTTGGTGGCAAGTGGCTTGGGATTTTTTATTATTGACACTCTTTCAAAGAGAAACAAATTTCAAATTCAGTAAGAAAAACATCTATATAGGTGCAACAAATATTGCTTTGGGCTCTTAGCTTTTGGTACCTTGTTGTTTAGGGTTTTTTTAATAAATAAGAATTGCCTATATGATTACATGCATTTTCTTTATATTATACCATACCATTAATATATGCCTCTTTCAATTATTTTTCCAAGCTAGAGCATATTTCTAAGTACAAATATTTCTTCCTACATGAATCAGATATTTAGAATAAGTAGCTGAATTAAATCTTAGTAACATCAGCAAGGTATGTGTTCACATATTTGTTCAGAAAAAACATTTAATTTTCAGAAAATGGGAATCTGACATACTCCTATTTTCTGCAAAATATTTGAAAGTATTGAGCCAACAGCTTTAGTGAGACTGCTTATAGCAACCCCAAGCTGCATTTTAATTCCTTGTCAGATTTCTATTTCAGGTGGTTATGATCTGCTATTCAACACTTTTGAATTTTATTTCACAATTTTTAAATTTGGAAAACAGAACTAACACAAAACTGAATCTTAAATGACCATGCGAGTGATGACAATGATAGCATTACTAACTTACAGGGTTTTGCACAAAAAAAAGCTTAATTTCTCTGTTTTGTTTTTTTTTTTTTTTTCAGACACTGCTTCAAAGAAAGCATTCAGATAGCCTGATGTTTCTGATGAATTTGGAGCTGTAATTGTTTATGTAAACTATATGATGATGTGCTTATTGGGATGCCCACTGTCAAAATATTCTGAAGGTCTCTGTCTGGAAAATTTGATTGAAATTATTAAAATTGTTTCAAATTACACTTCTTCCAGAAAACCTAAAGGATTCTCTGGGTTGGAAGAGAATAAGTTAATATCAGGTTAGTGGAACAAGATAATCTCCATCCCAAAATTGTACAGGAAATGGTGCATGACTAAGCAGGTCTGGTAGAAAACAGTTTTAATAAACCATTTGAGCCAACAGTGCTACCATCTGACAGGAAAACAGCAAATGTAATATTCATACTGGGAAGGATTATGAAGGGCTAATGCCAGCATTATTAGCTTTGAAGATTTTCCCTGTCTCTGGCCAAAGTATGAGTCTGGTTTGGACCAGAGTAGGGCAATACCTGCCAGCAGAGAACAACAGTAGACCCGAATGGGACTGAAGGGACTATTCTTTGAAAGAGGAGGAGCTGTCTGAGACCCAGGTCCTCTTCAGGGTTTAGGAATCTGAAGAAGTTAGGGCCATCAGTCATCAAGATATGATAAGGTTTTGTAAACTAGGCATTTTGGAAGACTATTTTTTTAATTTTCTAAGCAATTTTTTCTCACTATTACAGTATTTTTTTTTGCATTATAAAATCCCAAATATTTAGATATTAAAGGACTCCTTTGCCACTGTATATGTGTATTAAAATTCCCAAAAAAGAAGAATGATGGGTGTCCAGACTCTTTCAATCCAGCAGAATAGAAACAAAAAACCTCAGAGTGCAGCAGCCCAGTTCGTCACAGGGATCTGTGAGTGCCGCTGTCCCAGACACATGTGCAGAGACAGGAAAGGAAGCAGGGGTGAAAGGATTCCTGCTGCCTGAACAGTACTGAGACACACCAGCTTTCTCCTGTGTTACGGCACATATGCTTGGAAGGGATCCTGTGTCACCTGGCTTCACCGATACTATAGTATACAAGAGGAAGGATGGCTTAGGAGTCAGGCACTGAAAAGGTGCGTAAGAGGTTCTTCTCTGTTGCTTTGCTTGGAAAACTGTGGATGTTATTGAGGGCAGTGGCTGCACTGAGGAATTTTCTAATAAACTTAACACTGATATAATCCTCTCTGTGGATATCCTCGTTCTGCAGTAACGGTCTCCACCTGGACCCTCAGCTGCCAATAAAACTCCTAGACAAGAACAGAGTCTGTAATGTGCCCCAGCTACCCATCTATGAAATGAAAATTATGGCACCTCCATCCCTCACAGAGATGTCATTAGGATTAAATGCATTATAGACTGTGAGGCACTCAGGTATTGTAACATAGTCGTAGAAGTACGATAAGGTACAGAGAAGAAAAAATGTGTGCCTCTGTAAATCATAGCTCTAGCAGTGGCATGTCAAACTCACAGGATGTAATCAATTGAGCTCGGATTGAGTCTTGGGTGTTAGTGACCCAGTTTGTGTCTGTTTTTATGAGGCTTTTTCCAGCTTTGAATCCTCCAGACTGGGATAGAAAGAAAGTTGGAATTGGCTTCCACTTGATGCTTTGCTTTTGATTCTTGAAGAGGGTGATGGAGAGAGGAGAAGCATTCCATGGGATAGAATGCACTATAAAGGAGCTGTAAAAAGCAGAGGGATACTCTAAGGACAAATTTAAGCCTTAGTGATTGAAAGGGTTTCTAGCCCTTTGGATGTTGTAGTGAAAAGTTTCACTCCGAACTGGGGTAGTTCAAGATGCGCAAACTCAGAAGAGATACAGAGAGACCACAGAGATAACAGTGTGTATCCCTGGGGGTCCCCACTGAGCAAGCCACTAACAGACATGCAAAAGACAGTGAATGCCACCATTCTGGAGTAACAACATTGAACGAAATGGAAAAGATTTCCTCTTCTTTTGATGAGGTGAGACCTCAGGATCTGAGGAACCAGTGAAAGACTGAAAGACTGGAGGGAGGGTTGCGAGGCAGAAGAAATTTCAGTGCAGCACAGACAGAGAAAGTCAGATGATTAACCTCTTATGTAGTGTTTTCTAAAAGAAAAGAACTGTTTATTGCTATGTGCAAAGCTCCCACTATGACATACAACTCATTTACCCCTATTTTTTAGCTCATCAGAGACCTGAGTTTGGTAACTCAGTTTGGACTTTGTAGACTGGTCAGATGAGCTGCTTGGATGTCGGCTGACAGCCCTGCTTTTTAGGAAGCAATTGTTCTGCTGTGCCTTGACGCTGCAGAATGAAGCCGTGTGTGACAGCTGCGTAACTGGGATTGTTAGGGGCAGATGAGAAAGCAGTAGTACAGACAAATTTAACATCGCGTACCTATTCTTCTCCACTGGGGTCACTCCAGGGACTTTATCTAGATTTGAAACTTTCCCCTTGTTTTAAGGTTTTGAAGTAGCTAAGGATGTGCTGTTAGAATTTGGTTTGAAATAGTTTTAAATTAAAAAGCAACAACTATTACAACAAAGAAAAATCTATGAGACGCTGATAAAATTGGAGAATGTAAATAAGCTGTCCTTTGCACCATTCAACGGTCTTACTGGAACAAAAGATGCAAAAGATGTAAATTCACACTGCAGAGGAGGCCTAAACCTTTACAAACTTCTGGTCTCTCCTTCTTTTCTTCTTATTTTCTTCAGCTGCCTATTCTTATTTAGATAACTTCACATCTAGTTCTGATCTGTGTAAATACAATTTCTGTCTCTGCCTTAGTTCTCTTTATTGTTTCTGTCAAAATGGATTGTGTGTTTAAGTCCACTGCCAGGTTGGCTCTCACCCCCCACTGGGGAAGCTGAGTGCTCCGGCTCAGGCTCCCGCCTGCCTTCGGCTCTGCAGATAATCCTTTTAAGTGGAGGGTTGAAGAGACAGGCTTACTTCTGAAGGGTTTGCAGAGGAGGGGGAAAGAATTTCAGGTCACAAACAGAGGCACCTGCTTGCTGCGAACAGCAGAGGGTTTGGTGTTTCTCTCCATCCCTCTCCAGCAGCGGTGTACAGCATGGCAACGGTTGTTCTGTTTTGTCATAGAAGCTTAGGATGGTTTGGGCTGGAAGGGGCATTAAAGACTATCTCGTTTTAACCCCTCTGCCGTGGGCAGGAAGACCTTCCACTAGACCAGATGGGAACCAACTCTTCAGGCAGTTCACTCTGCACGTCAGAAGTGGTTTCATTTCAGTTTGCCATGAAAAGATTTCAATAATTACATTGATATTTTCAGTTAAAATTATGTGTTTTTCCTATGCGTATTATAAATGCAAGGTAGGAGAGCAAGTAAGAGGCTGTTCAGAGAGATGTTTACCTGTGTGCATGTGTTTGTTTCTGTGCCTGGACAGTGCTGTGTACTGAAAATAGAAACATAATAAAACACAAGATGTTTTTGCCTCTGTAGTTTTGATGCAATGGTGCTGAGCTTGTTTTACAGGGTCTGTTTATAAGTATATTGAAAAGTGAACTTTTATTCTGCTAACACATGCTCTCTGCAGCTCTAAATTATAAAAACAGACATATTAATGAGGTGAAATAATAACTCTGGAGTATAAGAATGGCTACCCATGGACATGTTTGTTCATTTAAAACCATATTTTCATTCTATTTAGCAGCAGTAAAATTCTTGGCCCTTAAGTTACGCCGAGGGTAGGTGAGTTGGGCCGGGGGTTATGGCAGTGGCAGCCTCTGGATATGCAGAGAGTGGAGCCGTGGTGCTGAGGAGGCACAGGGGATGTGGCTGAGGTACAACCAGGACCTCATAGCATCCTATCTCCACAGGGAGACACGCTCTTCCCCTTCCCTGGAGGAAGGATCGGGCATAACATGCTTTCTCCTCCTCTTCCACCTCCTCTCCTGCTGGGGTGCAGGACAAGGAGGCTGAAGAAGAGAAGGAAGAGGAGGGACCCATGTGATTTAAAAAAATATTCCTTCCAGTACCTGAAGGGAACCTTCCTCTTCCCACAAGAAGGATGGAAGGGGATTATTTAAAAGGTCATATAATGACAGGATGAGGGGGGATGGCTTCAAAATGAGAGTCGATTTAGATTAGATATTAGGAAGAAATGCTTTACTGTGAGGGTGGTGAAGCACTGGAACAGATTCCCCAGAGACGCTGTGAATGCCCCAACCCTGGAAATGTTCAGGGGTTGGATGAGGCTTTGAGTAAACTGGTTTAGTGGAAGGTGTCCCTGCCCATGGCAGGGGAGTTGGAATGAGATGATCTTAAAAATCCCATCCATATAAATACGTGTGTGTGTGTGTATATATATCTATCACCATGGCTAGGCTTTGCGAACGAAGATTTGGGAAGGGCTCTACCCACGCTTGCTGCAAGCGCGCTGATGGCTAAAGAGGCCGATGCGAGATAGGCGAGGCCGATGCGAGATAGGCAAGTCCGGTTGCAAAAGGCACAGCAGAAAGTCTCCATAGGCGGTGTTGGTGAGGCACGGTTCTTTCTGCATTGTCTTTTCTCTTCAAGACTGATTCTGCATGCGTTCTCAAAGGAAGCAGCAGCGTTATGGATGGTGTGTCNGAGCACGATCTTAGGGAGGCGGTGATCCTCCATCCTGGAGAGGTGCCCTGACCAGCGCAGGGGGGCACATCTGGGGGTGTGTCCCTGGGGGGACATCCTAATTGTTCCAAGATCTGCCACAGGCCTCTTCCACTCACAGTGTCAAAAGCTTTGGTGAGGCCAAGAAAAGTTACATATATATATATATATGTATGTATATATATTTTTCATATATATATATATATAAACATAATGGCTGAACCTCATTGAAAGTCATCCTTGGTGAAATTGCTGGCCATTTATTGTGCAAAAATTCAGTGCTCAGTTTAATTATTGAAACATCTCTGTAGCTTACCTCAAGGCACTGATGAACACATATGCGCCTGTATAGCTCATGTGTGATAAAAAACGAGATAGTACAGCCCCCTTCCACCTGAACCACTTGCTGAGGTTGTCCCACAGCACCACAAAACTCTTAACCTGGGCAGAATTTGACAGCTCTAGGACTTTGACCAGTAATTTTCATCACTTGTAGCTTCTGTAAATGTTCGGGGTGCTATTCTGCTGTGTACATGGGTGCCATGGGAGTGTTCCAGAACACAGTTAGGTGTGAGAGACAAATCAGCCCTCTGCGTGTAAATTGTTTGTTTATGTTGTGCTTATGTTTGGAATTCACCACAGTTAAACAATTCAAAGTAGTAATGAGCATTTGCATGTGTGGAAATTGTTAGGTAAGATGTCTCAGTTTGTACCAGATACTCCTTCATTCTATTTATGCCACAGAGTAATTGAAAACATCATTGATGTGATGTATGTAATGTGGGTAGCCAGGAAAGAAAGTTTACCAGCTGTGGAAAAAAGGGCTGGATACTTATGAAGAATTTAGGAATATAGCTAGAACATGCAGGAAAAAAATTAGGGAAACAAAAGTACAATTTGAAGTTAATTTGGCCAATTCTGTTAAGGATAACAAAAAGTCCTTCTATAAATATGTTAATAACAAAAGGAGGGGCAAGGAAAACCTCCATTCTCTATTGGACTTGGAGGGAAATATAGTTAACAAAGATGAGGAGAAGGCTGAGGTACTGAACACCTACTTTGCCTCAGTTTTTACCAGTAAGACAGGTGGCCCTCAGGACAACTGGCCTCTGGAGATGATAGACAGAGATAGGAAGCCAAATAGCCCCCTTGTATTCAAGGAGGAAATAGTTAGTGACCTACTGAGTCATCTGGATCCTCACAAGTCTATGGGACCAGACGGGATCCATCCTAGGGTGATGAGGGAGCTG
>VWZG01012481.1:1080155-1104083 GCA_013396735.1 Grallaria varia | reverse complement strand
ACAAGTCCTATGGGGAGAGGCTGAGGGAGCTGGGGTTGTTTAGTCTGGAGAAGAGGAGGCTTAGAGGTGACCTCATCACTCTCTATAACTACCTGAAGGGAGGTTATAGCCAGGTGGGGGTTGGTCTCTTCTCCCAGGCAGTCAGCAATAGGACAAGGGGGCACGGGCTTAAGCTCTGCCAGGGGAAATTTAAGTTGGATATTAGAAAAAAATTCTTTACAGAGAGAGTAATCAGGCACTGGAATGGCCTGCCCAGAGAGGTGGTAGATTCACCATCCCTGGAGGTTTTTAAACTGAGATTGGACGTGGCACTGGGTGCCATGATCTAGTAAACTGACTAGAGTTGGACCAAGGGTTGGACTTGATGATCTCTGAGGACTTTTCCAACTCAATCAATTCTATGATTCTATGATTCTATGAAATGTTTGTGCGGTGTTGGCCTTTTTGTCTCTACAGTTTAGCCCAAAATTTCAGAGTAGGGAATGTGTGGGTCCGATCAACTACTGCCTCTGAATGACTTGGTGATCTATTTTGTGGGTTTTAAAAATAAGACACTGAAAGGTACTTCATTAAATTGAATTGTGTTTTGTTGATTTTAAGGCATAAACTGTGTGTATTTGTGTCAATTTTGAAGAATAACCACACTTTGTCTTTACAATGTGGAAGTGCAGAACTCAAAGTTATTTTTAAAAATTCAGCAAGTTACTAAAAAGGCTGAAAGATGAAATACTAGAAAGCATAAATATACAAAAGGTACTTACCCAAATATTTGTATTAGTGTTCTGAGACGCTGATAGCTCCCATGAACTGCACCAAGGATACAAGTTGTATAACTAGCATATTCCAACCTCCAAATGCCTTTCATGTCAATATGAGAGATACCATCAGGCACTTTGAAAGCACCAACCTATTTATAAAGATACCATCAAAAAAGCTGCCTGATGCAGCTGACTTATGAATCAATTATCTGGACTTCACCAATGATATATCTGTTCTGAATTTTAGAGCCATATGTTTAGAGCAATACTGTACACAGGTAGGCTATTCCGCATCCCAACAGGGTTCTTATCTTCATGTATAGACCTGTCAAAAAGAGAGAGAAAAATATCCTGACTGCAGGACCTGTTTCCCAGAAACAGTTTGTTAAAGTGGGAAAAAAAAAGTTCATGGATATCAAGTTATATATAACCGAAGGTAGAAGAAAAAGATTGATCGGGAGTAGTGTATATGGGGCTGTTGCTGACAGCAGACAATAATTTTAATTTATTTGAAAACTATTGAAGATGGTCAGTCAGATTTGTATTTAAAAACAAGTTTGTCTGAAGTGGTTGAATGACTTAACAGAGAGACAATTTTTTTAGCACAGAATTTAAACTACCGTGGGAAAGTTTAAACAATCCTGCTTGGACACTGAAGCGAATAATTCTGTAGATATTTCTGTGGACATTAAGGCCCAATGAAGTATTTAACAAAGGCAACCATCTCAGCTGTTGTGTCTTGGGTCCTTTCAGTTCAGGCACCTTCATTTCCTTGGTCCCAAATCCTCTTTCCACTTCTAGATACATTTGTAAATTCCGTGCCTTAATATTACCATGCTTGTGCTCTGTTAGAGATTTGCTCCTCCTTTGGTGAAGTTATATTGAAACAGTAGAGGAAGGGTGTTTGTGAAACTCTTTATTGGCAGGATCTTATGTCACTTTTTACTCCTTTCACTGTCCTTAGAGCCGGAGGCTCCAAGTTACATCTCTGTGAAGAGCTGAGCACCTGATCCTGGGCTGCCAGAAAAAGAACAGGCAAGGCAGCTGAGGTTGGGAGGAAAAAGCAGCCCAAGTTGCTGAAGCAGCTTATCCAAGGTCACTCTCTCTCTGTTTCAGTTTAATTTGTTTACTTCTCTGAGGAGATTACAGTGTTGAGCTGTTGGACTGAGTATTAACATTTGCTCAGTTCTCATGGGAAGTCTGAGTCGTTACACACCAACAACTAGAAGTGACAAAGCTGGCACATCGTACCAGCCCACAGGAGTCTGCTCATCTCCCCTCCTTAAGTCATGTCTGCCCTTAATCAGTCAGAAAAATATCCTGCCATCTCACACGACACAACTGGTGGTGTTTGCTGGAGAAGAGAATAACTCAGAGGAAAATAGTGGGACTGAGTGGATAGTTGGCAAGGGAATGTATGAAAACATGACAAGTTTTAGATTGGACTTTCATATATAACACTGAGCTGTATTTTTCTAAAGTTACTGGAGATAATGAGTATGCAGTTTGGGACAGATTTTCAGAGGACAAGTGTCTGGTACTTTGGCAAATCAAGTCTCCTGAAAAGTGTAGCAAACCATATATCAGCTTGCTCCCCTTGCTTCCACTTCCCCTCCCAGAGAAAAGTAGACACGGAAGTTGTATCCCCAGCTCTTTCAAGACCTGAGTTACTACCTAGGTAAACTGGTGACTTTTTATGTCTTTTTATTAATAGCAACTGTATTTCGGATGGGAGAAGAAAACTCCCTGAAAAAACAAAGCTGTAAATCTGAATTTCTTTTTCTGATATAACAGACTGCTGTAGATTATAAAAGGGACACAGGCTCATGCTTGTAAATATGAACATACTGATAATTTGAGGTGATTGATATTTGGGTATGAATTGATGAACTGGAAAATGGGGTTTGGAAAAACTTGTTCTTTCTCATTAAGTGATCTTAGTTTCCTGGAAGTTGTATTCATCCTAACAGGCAAAATGTCATATAATCCTCTCCAGATAATCCAATCACAGTTTCTGTTTCAATTGCATATAATTTTCTACATGCAGGAATTTTAAGGATAACCTCTTAAAAAGAAGTCAAACAAATAAAAACCCAGCAAAACCCCCAAAACAACACACCACCAAAAAATCCCAACTATAAATGACCTCATCTAGTGATGTTATCAGTATAGGCAGTCCAACACTTATATTGAAGTAAGATTCTTCCCTGTGGACAAAGATTGTCCACCACAAAATCTATTGTGACTGTAAGCAAACCCCCAAAAGAGATCAGAAATGTTCCCCAGGTCATGCCTTCAGCCTTTTTGCATGTGTTTAATTTTAAAATTTATTAATAACTGTGTATTTATAAAGGCAGGCATATTGTATGAGACAGGTTGAATCCTCGTGCAAGGTGCTCTGTCCCCAAGCTCCGTCCAAAGTCAGTAGGCAGCTGCAAGGGCTTTAGAACACCTCTGCATTCTGGTCATTTAAGCATTAATGGATTTGAGGAATTAAACAGCATCAAGCATAGCAAATATTGACCTCTCCTCAGAAAATATTTACCATCTCATTTATTGTTGTATGTCCCTTGCACTAGGATGATATGTTGACATTAGCAGCTATGATTTGCTAGGTGCACTAATGTTCTAAATTGACAAACTCAGCTATTTACTTAAAGGCCCCTCAGATTGATTTCTAGATGCTTTGCTCATTTTCAAGGCATCTATTCCATGCTGAAATGTCACTTTGGTTTTAGGTATTTCTGGCTTTACAGTATAATTTAGAGCCTCATTTATTTTGTACTAACAACTTGCCAATTTTGTGAGCAATAACATGGCAAGTGCTCATATACATGAGGCATGTTCTGAGCTGAACATTTGCAACCCTTGTTTAAAAAACCATTTTAAGTAGCACAGAAATTTTGCAAAATGGGAAACTGAGGCATACAATTGTAAGGGATTCACTGTAACAGGTTTTCATGGTGGCTAATGACCTTTTCATAAAGCACTTAGTCACTTGAAAAGGGGGTGTTCAACTTCCAAGTAGTCAGGAATTTATGAAACACTTATTTTCTATGTCAAATCTGTGCTTCCTGTATTCCAGAACCTGGATACACAGTCTAACAGCTAGTGTATATTTCCCACCTCTCTTTCTCTGCCCGTTCCTAGAGCTTCTACATACTTCCTCTGTAAATAATCAGAAAACAGGGGGAAAAAAATCTTCCTGTTGTAACTTTTATTTTTTTCTGCAAGAACTGTTCTGAATTTGGAATTAGGATAAGCACTGAGTCCATAATTTAACAGTCTCATGTTTTATTTTGGCTCACCTTTACCTACCTATCTGTGTGACTTAGAGAAAGCTGAAAGAAAGAATCAGGAAGAGGAGAAAGGGTCAGTTGACGGAACTTGGTCAGGCCAATTACACATTCCTTTGCTGTGATTTGTAATGTAGCCCTCCTGCATTCTCAGGCTATCCAGCTTTAAAAACCTGTCACTTAAGTTCAGACCACAGAAACATAAGAACTGATCACAACATCTTTCATAAAATGCTTTATGCTTTGCTTTGTAAAGCTTGTCTGATAAAGAAAAATAACATGTCAAAGCTTAAAACAGATATTTACAATGAGGAAAGTATTTAGGCTTCTGTTTCTGTCCTAAAACCCTGAACAGAAAAAGGGTTCTTCCTTCAACCTCTCAGAGCTGTGTGGAAAACACTTGTTTTCTTCTTTCAAGAAGAGCTGTGAAAAGCATGAAGTGATTCACAAAGGCAGAATCAAGAATAAGTTGGTACACAGTGTAATTATGGAGAGCACATGTTTAATGGTGATAGGCTAATAAGTTTTATAATCTGAAATCAGTGACATTTGCAATAATTATTATTAATAGCCCAGTTTCCTACTAGTCATATTTAAATGGAGCTTTATGGCTTAACTATCCAAAGTAATCAGCTTCCAGTGGTGTATTATATTAGCCTAAATCAGAGAACAGTTGGACTGTGAGATGTGCATTCAGTAGCACTCTCTAACTACTTATTATGCTGTAAATAAGTTAAAAATAATTCCAAACATTATTTACCCTAATTTACTCCGTGGTCACTAATGGAAAGCCCCACTGAAACCCAGATATAGTTTTCCATAAAGTTGAAGGAAAGGCAGTGGCTGTTTGTGAACCTTCATTGAACCTGAGATTGAGCAAACCAATGTGCGGCACCTTTAAGCCAGTTAAGAGATTTTCAGTGATTCCAGCACCTTGAAATCGACACTCTCACCACCTAAACCTCACGTAACATGTTCTCTAGATGTTGTGCCACCAATAATTTCTTTAGTGCTGACATCTTTGCTGAGAATATTGCTGTTAGTCATCTGAGAAGGGAAAAAATGAGATTCAAAGCAACAAGAATAATGCAGGTGAGCAGAGGCTTATGAAAAATGAGTACAGCAAAAGACAATTTGGAAGACTCCTCTCAGAAACGAGTGGTGGGTGGAAGTGCCTGTCTGTGTCCTTGTCACATCTGCAGGGGACTTGAGAACTTTGTGTCATTTTAAATTGTATGAGGATCCTACAAAAGCTCTTTTGAAGCAGCGAAGGCTGATATGCTTTAAGAGTCACTGGGAGTGCTTTTTCTGAATAGAAACGTGACATTTTAAGAGCCCTTTTTTCTTTTTAAACTGTAATCATGCCTTTATCAAATACTTTCCTTAGAAACTGTTTTATTTCTTAATACTCACAAAGACAGCATTAACTGTTTCTTTTAAATAGTTTAAATGCTAATTTCAAAGTGAAAAGTTTTCTGTTCTCTGGGGTTTTTTTGTTGTTGATGCTTGGGCTTTTTTAAGGACAAACAACACCCAGAACACTTTTACTAAAGCAATTTCTGGATTTTATGTAAACAGAGAATATCCATTGAAAGAGATAGATCAGCTCCTTTTGTAACAATCAGTGAAATAATTCTTAAGAGGCAAGGAACTAATTGACTCTTCAAAGCCACCTTTCTCAAAGGAGTTAACATCCACAGGACGCATGAAAAGAGCTTTTTAAATTTTTCTTCACCTTTACTAACCTAGTATCTTTTTCATTTTAACTGCCTGTGTGTTTTACACCTATTTCAAGTGAATTAAAGATGAGCAATTCACAGAAGTAATGCACTTTCTGTCAGGCCATTACCGCTTGTTTTCTCAGCATGTTCGTCTAAGAAATGAATCCTGTCATTACAGAAATCAGTTGTGGCACAAGGTGGTCAGCATTTACCGACAACAGGTAGTCAGCACTACAGTAAATAGGGGGTGTAAAGGAGGCACTCAAAGTATGTCCTTGCTGGACTATATTTGGGTCTGTTAGGCAGTGCTTTGTGCTGTAGGTAGGTGGTGAATGTCAAGATTTGCATTCACTCTGTATATTGCATGCTACTGTGACTGTTACTAGCAGTGTACCTAGCACATCTGTCAATTTTGTGTCTTGACCTCTGAGTCTGCTGCAAAAAATATACTGTATGCCACATGTAAGTGGAGTGGGACAAGACTGTGTTTGGATGACAAATGTCAGAGCTGAAGTGAAGGCAGAGTTATCTTACCACAACTGATTTTGAATATCGTGTAAAAATTTATATTCTAGTTATTATTTCTGTACTGTTTAAGAAATACTCATTTAGATAATTTTCAACTGGTCATCTTAGCTTCCATTAAGAGTACACTGAAATTTTTTATAAATATCCTTGCAATAGGATGTTGCAAGAAAGGGGAAGAAGTTTGTAGGTGTCATATGGCCAGGCACATCTCCATGACTTCATAAGGACTTGGCAAAGATTGTCAGCATGGTCCAACCAGGTTGTCCACAGAAGGCATCCTTCTAGCTCACCAGCTTTCTTTTTGACAGGCAGAAACCTCCCAGTAGCTCAGAGTTTGGAAGCTGTGCTGTCTCCACTGCAGCTCAGAGAGGTGAGCAAAGGAAGAGGAGTATCTAACAGAATCATATGGTTGGCCAGGAGAGATGGAAGTCATCCAGTCCAATCCCTGCTCCAACTGTGGCTAAGTTTAGAATCACAGAACGGCTTAGGTTGGCAAGGATCATAATGATCATCCAGTTCCAAGCCCCCTGCCATGGGCAGGGACACCTTCCACTAGACCGGGTTGTCAGAGGTAGATCAAGTTTCTCAGAGCATTTTACAGTCAGGTTTTGAACATCTTCAAGGACAGAGGTTCCAGAAACTTTCTGGAAAACTTGTCTCAATACTTAAATCATTACCAATTTATTTTCTTACATCCAGCTGGAATTCTCCTTATGGTCACTTGTATTTGTTGACCCATGCTCTTTGGGTGTGCATCTCTGAGAAGAGGCTGTTCAGCTACCCCACTTTACCCTTCTCTTCTCCAGGCTAAATAAACCCATTTCCCTCAGCCTCTGCTCACATGTCATGTGCCTTTATTAACCATCTTCACAGTCCTGTGTTGAACTCACCCAAGCCTGTTGCTTTTGCACTGGAGGGACAGAAAGTGCACAGTCCTTCAGAAGCAGCCACACATGTGCCTTCTGTTGCAGGGCATGCCAATGGAGATGTCATATAATGTCAGTCCCAGTATCAGTCTGTAGAAACCAGACCCAGTTAGGCTTCAAACCACTGATCACTATACTTTGAGACTGACCATCCAGCCAATTTTCCATAGTCCTCCTGTCTAGTCCATCTCTCCAGCATGCTTTAGACTGTGTCAAAATCGTGCAAAATTCACAGTAACTTGCATCCACTGCTCTGCCCAAATCCACAGAGACACCAGTTTCATCACAGAAAATGATCACATTGGTCAGGAACCATTTTTTCCTTGGTAAATACATAGTGAGTGTACCTATTCATGTTCTTATCCTTTTTGTGTCTGGAAATGGCTTCTAGGAAGACTTGTCACATAATCTTGATGGGGACTGAGGTGAAGGTGGCCACCTCAGCCAGGTGTCTCCTTCCCTGGTACAGCTTTTACTGGTACAGCTGGGAGTTGAAGGAAGGAGGGTTGGGATCATAAAAGAAGATCTTACAACTGCAGGGGCTTGAACATTTTGCAAGAAATATGAAAGCTGGATTCAAGTGTGAAGATTCATCATCTGTGAAGGAAATACTTGAGATATAATCTAGATACAAAGTCAACTTTAGATAGTCATTTCAAATTCAAAAATAAATATTCTGCAGGTTTACAGTCCCTCTTGATTTCTTTGCTCATCTCCTTTCGAGTACCCATAGTGAAAATGAGAAATCTTGGGCACAAAGAGTTGTGGGTTCAATTCCTGACTGGGCTTTCCTTGCTCACAGAAGTATCTGTACAAAATGATGATCATTTTGTGACAGTGCAATGGGAGAAAGCTGAAAATTTTAATATTGAATAGTTAGAAAAATTGTCATCAACAACTGGTTATTTTAGTAGAAGGGTTTTTTTTCATTACTAAAAGTATTATTGATTTCTGCTGGGTTTTTTTCCTCCCTTTGGAAAGTGCAAAGTCCTTAAATAATTTGAGTTTTCACTTATTCCTCAGAACTGTGGCATATGACTGATAACTGCCTTTAGAACTCCTAATAGCTAAATTACAATTATTATGCAAAGACCTACAATAGACAGTTATATGGATTGTTAAATGACTTTGCCTTTTTTGCAAACCATAATCATTTTCCTTTATTAGCTGAAGGATTTCATAATTTAAGGAAGATGAGAACCTATAAGTCACACTTTCAAATAAGGAACATGGATATTGCAAACATTAAATTCTCCCATAAAAATGTTAAGGCATCATTAAACTAGGATCAGATTAATACAATTCAGTCAACTCTAGATAGATATCTCCTGTAATAGGCTGAAACAATACCTAGTGATATAGGATGTATAAGATTTTACTACAATCAATTTATAAACCTATAAAACATACAGGTATCACTCAAAGCCACCATTAATTTTGCATGCCTTGTATTAAATCAAGTGAATTTGGTAAGGAAAAATATTTCCCGCCCTTACTGTAACTCCTTTTCTATTGTTAGCTGCTATCACAGCATCTTACTTCCACCGTAAGTCAGATGAGAGATGCCTTCTGGTAAAGGCTGACCTGAGAATCTGTGCCTGATTTATCCATCTGTTTAAGCATCTGAAAGACTTTTAAATGAATTTTCAGGGCATAATTTAGTTCTCACTTGTACCACTGTAAACCTGGAGTCATCCTGTGTTTGTTCCAGAATAACAGCAAGCAGGATTTGACCCCAAGTTTAATCAAATTAAAAACAAAGGCTTGCATCTCCTCTAGTCAGCTGGGCTAAGGGGGGAGTTAACTGGGGAAATAGAGGGTTTGGACCAAAGGTCTGTGTGTGTTCCTTCCAAAGGTACAAGGTAGCTCTGTGGATCTGGAGAAGCAGCAAATTCAAAAAAGCAGGGCAGAGCCAATGTGACACGTGCTTTATTTATCAGTGTGTTCTCCCAGTCCTGAAAGCACATACCTGATGTGAAGAGTACAGGTGAGACTGGACTGGACTGCTTCCAATTCCTAACCTGCTCATTAAAATTTAGCTTAGGTCAGTTTTCACATGACTCTCAACAGGGCCCATGTGGAATGTTTGTGTTACTTGGACAGTAATTTTGGCACAAAGCACTGCCTAGTTAGCAAACCAATTGGTGCAAAACCAATTGTTTTATTCAGGGGAGCAAGAAGAAAAACCACTGGTTAATAGCAGGGAAGAATGTTGCTGGCTGTGGTGTCCTCTTAGGAACTATCTTCATAAATTCTCTTAGTCCAGTATCTCTCTCTCTCCTGTTCTGCACGCAGGTGTATGGACTCTGAGGCTAAACTGGAAATGCAGGAGTTGCAATACGTGGTTGATGTTATTTATTCATCCTGTGAGTTGTGCTTTACAAGTGCTAGTATACGCATTTAAAGTCTTGCATATGTTGCCCTCATTGAACCTCTGTATGGCTATACCTGTAATTGAATATATCAGCAAGGATTTCCAAAAACAGAGCAGAAGTATGAAGTGCTTATGGAAAGAGAGGACAGAGGGAAATGTTTCTCCTGTGCTCCCCCACTTCCCCAGACACATATCAGTGCATTATGTTAAAAGTAGATCAGGGCATGATCATTAACTATACTATATCTGTTTTATGTATCAGTAAGCAGAGGTTGTTACTATAGTCATCACAGTAAGATCCAGAGGTTGAAGCTGGACTGAGAGGAAACAACATAAAGGAGAAAATAGTAACTAGCTAAGCTGAACAGAGCTGGAGTGGTTCCTAGGAGATTTACAGCAGCAGTTCAGAAAAAATCTCTTTGAGGGCACTTTTTAAAAGGCTATATGGGGAAAAAAATCAGTTTAACTTATGTGAAGCCAGGCTGGACCATTCAGGACAGACAAACTTGTATATACTGGCCTTTTTTTCTAAACACATGCATGCACCTTGCACACTTAGAGATAACAGCTCCATGCACAATAGTATTTGCCTGTAAATCTGTATTAATGATCCAAAATGTAAGTAAACAGAAGGAGATTTCAAACACAGTAAAAGATGAGTATAGATTCATTTCTCTGTAAAGCTTTCCCATTTGCATTTAAGATAAGTTACATGATTTAGTTCAGTATTTGCAGTATTCCCTAAGGTCTGTATAGGACAGATCCCAGACTACCTCAGCCATTAAGTGAATCATCTAATGCAAATGAATTCTGAGTGACAGTCAAAATTATATGTAGTTAGTAAAAAATGTTGTTGTATTTAATCATATAATTGTGCATCCATTTAGATCAGCCCAGCAATCATAAGAACCCTCATACACAAGTAGCTTTACCTATGTACTTTGTCATTAATAAGGAGGAAAGCTCACTCAGAGGGCATTTTAAGGCAGAGAATTTGAAGAATGAGGCCTAGCTATATGCGTGCAAGAGACATTTCTAATAATCCATTATTGCAGATGAGGACTGTTTTTAAATTAGTTTTTTTGCATGCAGCCACCTTGTTGCAAAGTAGAAGATGCTACAATGGTGATATCTCACATGGAAGAAACTGTGGAGCAATTTTTGTTATAGTTCACCAATTTAACTGTGTAAAAAGGGGAAAAGCAAAAAATTTCAGCCTAGATTCCAGCCTAGACACCCACTGAACCTCTCCTGAAGTGCCCAGTCAGTACATTCTCCCCCCAGCAACTTCTGAACATGTTAGTCAATTTTGAAAGAGGAAGTAAAGTTTTAAAGTGCATTGTCTTCCCCTAAAATTCATTAAAAGGTCTCAGAATATAACACAGAAACACAGATTAGCACTGTCAGTAAGGGAATCAGCAACATACATGCTTTTGGGCTTCTCTGACTGTTGTTCGGCTACTGTAGTGCTGTAATAGCTGAAGATGTGTTGAGAAACTGGTGTGGCTGTGACCTCACATCAGTGGTCTACAGGAAATACTCACTGAACACCTTTGTTGCATAGCTAAACTTATCATTTAATGAAATATTTTAAGATTAGAAGTATTTGGTGCAAAATCCTCCCGTTGCAAAGGGGAGGACATGCAATATTCCATATGGCTAGCAATTGCCATCAGAATAAGTCACAAAGTGAACTCACAAATTGCTTTACTCACTCACAAATTGCTGAAACATATTTTCTAAGTCAGAAAACAACCGATTAATTGAATCACCAGCTTGGGAGTCGGGAGACCTGATTTAACTTTCTGCTCCACCTTAGGCTTTTGGAGTTACCATAGCCAAGCATTTAAAGGGAGGCTTTGCTGCAGACTGCAGCGAAGCATCAAGGTCTGCTAGTTAGTTTTTTAATGAGCTAGCTTGGAAGCAGTCTGTGGCAGTACTCAGTTAACTTATCCTCAGCTTCATTTCCAGTTCATTCATTAATTTAACTTGTGACAGTTGGATTTCAGGATGTTTCGTGAAGTTCAGCAGGGATCAAATATAATCCAGCACCCTGATCAATCATATGAAATAAATTTAGTATTAAATGACCCAGTGGTCATCTCAAGTTTGATGTTAATTATCTAACCATGGGGACTCAGTTGACTTTGTAAAGTAGGACAGATGGGCTCTGTAGTGTGGAAGATGAAGGACAAAGTAGCAGGCAAAGGGCCCCAAGGGGCCATATTTGGAACATGATTCATCTCACTTAACTTTAGAGATCCCCATCTCGAATTACCTTTATAGTTGGTGGAGAGTGATTCATCTACATTATTTGAGGCATCATCTTGATAGAGTAAATTGTTTGGTAGAAAGGTATCTGGCTGAGATGGGAACCCAGAAGCAGGTCTCTGTGTTGGCCTGGGTGAACCCAGCCTTGGAGTCTCTCCACCAACAGACCTTGCTTATTTAAAGATTGAAGTAGCGCATCTGTACTACAGCTTGCAGATATGAAACACTCTTGCCTAACTCTGCCTTAGCCGCCTGCCATGTCTCTGTCATGCTCCAGGCATAATACCTTCAGGAAACTGCAAAAAGACAAGGTCAGACCTCTTATCAGACCAATAAGTGTAGCTGGGAACATGATCGAAGCTTTTGAGCCTTTCTTGAGGACATTATTATGCACGGACAGTATGTTAACAGGAAACCTTTCAGTGCCTTAGACAAGATAGCTGAACTTATTTCAGTGAAACAGCCGAGCTCAGAAGTGTCAGTCGTGAGAAAAACCTTATCAATGCTTGCAGTTTAATAAGGACACTGTCAAACGAGGCCTATGAGATGTCATGTCATTAAACTCGGAATAATCGATAGCAGAACTTTATAGTATTGAAAGGCAGGAGGGGTTTCACCTGTACTTTGTGATCAGCGTTCTTGGATTTATTAACACTGATGTTTCAAGCAGAAGGGAAGCCAAAAGGCTTCTCAAAGGGATGAAGTGTGAGGAAAACGCCACGAGAGGGAGACACTAGAAACAGGAAAGCTGATGAGTTTCTCAGCATAATGCAGCGCATTGCTTTTAAAAGGCAATCACCAAAAGATTGCTAAACTTTCCGGGGCTCACAGCATCTTTTAAATAAAGTTTACTCTAGAAGAGAATTTGCCTGAAAAGCTAGAAATCGCTTTTGGGGGAAAAAACCAAACCAAAACAAAAACCAAAAAACCCAAAGCCCACTACAAATCTGCGTGAAGACTATTTAAAAAGCTGCGTCTATTAAAAGCAAAATCTTCACTAGATACCACAATGCCTGTCATTTTAAGGTCAGATATTTTAATTTCTGCTTCCATTATATTTTTTATAAGTAGTAAAATGCTCAATGTAATTTAGATATGATACCATTTTGCTGCTGGATATGAACAGAGGGGTGCACGAGGGGACAGAGGTGCTTCCTTAGACCATTTGGCTGAAGCCCCGTGGTAACAGCTCTGCTCACTTGTCTTGTTGTGGTACATATTTCTCTGTACTGTCAGAAGCCTCCCTGCAAAAGCTGTGGATGTTTTACAGAGTTCAGCAGTAATTAAGTGCGTATCTGAACTCTTAGCCAGTCTTTAAAAATGAATGTAGCAGTAAATGGCTCAAGTCATGTCAAATATATATAAAACGTGGATATTAATTATATAACCAGAAGGACTCAATTTACTTTGTAAAGCAATTAAAAGAAGACAGAAACTTACAGTCTGTTTCTGGAAGAGAGTAATGTCTGTTTAAAAATAACTTTTTACCCAGAATAGTCTGCCTATGTCACATAATATCAATTGTTGGAGGAAAAAAATCAACAAACCAACACAATAGACCCCTTTGGCAGATACAGCACTGCTTCTTTATAGAAAAATCCTAAGTTTTAAAACAATACAAGTTGACAGTGAGGTGCCCAGGTGCATTTTTAGGCATGTAAACAAAGGCTTTGCTTTTTCAAATCGGCTGAACAGCACCCCAAAATTTAGTTTCCCCTTGTTTTTATTCCTTGTGGTCAGGTTAAGGCTATGAAGCGGCCTATGTTCCTGTGGACATGGGATAGAAAGTTAATTTTTTAATATAGAGTTTGATATTGCTCTGCATTATTCTGGTAGTTTGGTAGTCTGTCTCCTTTTTTTTTTTTTTTTTTAAATTTATTTCTTCCTTCAGAGTGGATAGGCAAGGATTATTTTGAAGCTTATTAGTCAGAGCTGGAGTTTGTTCTTCTACTCATTACAAAGTATGAAAATTTTGTTAACCTAAAGCACCTGCTCCAACAGGCAACCTGATGGAAAACTAATATATTCTTGGATACTTACTGCATGTTAGTTTTGCTTTGAGTGGTATTCATGTTCCTCTTCTTTAGAGCATACCCTCTGAAAATACCAGCGTGATTTGGGTCTGACAGTCAGTGAAAGTATCAGAACTATTCAGGGCAATAGCAACAACTTCCATCCCCCTCTCGGCCTCAGAGAGGGACAGAATGCCAGGACCAGACATCTTCAAATACCTGCTGGTGCTCCCTCTTCAAAGCAGTGTAGTCAGATAGAAAAGCAACAAGACAGTCCCCATATGACTCACAAGGTCCTTGCACTTCAATGTTCTCCCTTCCATCACTTCAGAATTCACCTTCTATCAATGGGCTAAAAAAAGTATGATGGTTACGTTTGTCTTCAGTGTTAAAACTTCAGATCCAACTTTTTTAGTTATTCTGATTTAAATACATTAGAAAGAAACAGCTTGGTTTGTCTACTCAGTACTGCACTTAACTATTCCTTTTTTCAGGAGTATCATGTTCTAAGTTTTTCTGTGACGTTTTCCCCTCTGCCCTGTTGTGAATGTGACTATAGTGGGATTTAAAAAAGAGAGTTTAATGCATACAGACCCTGACAGCAGGAAAAGGAGCTGGGGTGGTAATAGTCTTGATTGTTTATTTCAAAACTATATTGAGAAATAGCTTCAAAAATCCCTGAAAACTCTCTGAGAGACAGCATTTGGGAGCCAGGGGCTATTACCTTCATACTTCAGTAGAATCTCCTTGCTTTTATGTCACTGTTTCTGAAGTAAAAGCAAGCTGAAGATAGGAAGAAAGAAAACAATTCCAAGTGCCTCTCTCAGGCAAAATTTTACTGGAACTAGAAAGTTCATACATGCAAGGACTCCCAGGCATGACAGCAAGAAACTTTTAACTCTTGTATGGCAATTTCAAAAGCTTTTGGTTAAAAAAGGATGGGGCTGTATGCTGGAGCAATGTGTGGCAACACAAATAGCTCCATTTCCACATCTTCAAAAAGTCTGATACGCTTTAGGTGATGTCACTGTCAAGGCTGAGCATCACTTACATCATTTACTGTGATATGCAAGCAGGATTCTTGATGATTTCTTGTTTGCAATGTGGCTGCACCAGTCATCATGTTACCTTTGCTCTTAAATTCCAAGAGCACTTAGCTATATTTATTTTTTATATATATATATATTTATCAGTCTGAAATATTTTCTAAAGGCCTTCACTTTTTAAAATTAATTAGAATTTAGAATGGGAGAATGTGTCTCTGCTTTAAAATTCTGCACTCACCAGCAACAGAAGACAAGTAAAATCCTGATGCTAAGAATATCAAATTACATGTATAAGTGGGTGTTTTAGTATGCTTAAGTCTAAATGCATCCTGTAGCTGTTTTAGCTGGTTTTCAGGTGAGTACATGGGCCATAGCTACTCTCAGTTCCAACACTTACCTCATCTAGACAAAAAAAGAAGGAAGACTGGGGTATCCTACAGGTTCTACCTGTATGGAATTCCACATTCCCAATAATATGAGCAAAACTAATTAGCTTCTCTGTAGCTGACTTGACTAATTTTTAAAGGATAAAGAAGTTTTTTCAAAGTTTCACTACTCTTCACTGCATAAAGGTACCTGAAGGCTCCTCCACTGTGTTCAGGAAACCCAGCCAGAGGTTCACTATTGTGCAAAGTGTCTGATTCCCAGATCTACTTTCTCTAATTTGAATTCCAGATCTGTATGGTGCTTCAGTTTTACAGAAATCAAAACAAAGGTCTGTAGCTTTATATAACAGTAAAGGGGAAAGGAAAGCGCATTAATACATCCATCTTATATCCAGTTTATTTAATACCAGAGCAGTAGATACAAATAAAGAGTTCTTGAATCTCGCAATGCCAGAGCTGGTGAGATACAGCTAAAATAATCTATTAGTAGTTCTGGAATCCCATGAGTGCTGGAAAGCTGAAGGGTGTACATGAGTAGTCTTCAAGTTCAGTTTCACAGGTATTGACAATACAGTTAAATACACTGCTCCTGATATGGCAGAGCAGCATCTGCATAACAATAAAGCAACCCTGGGCCTGCCAACTGAGAACTGTGTTCCAATATTTGTAGTCTTATAACAAGTGAAATACACAGTACTTTTTCCTTAGAAAAAGGATGTGATCTTTCATCAAAAATTATTAAAATGTACTCTAGTATTATTTTACATCTGTAATGCTAAGATTATAGTGTTATCTTATGGGGGTGAACACTCAAAAATTAAAGTAATCTTAGTAGTTTCAGTGCAGGTAAAATTTCAGAGCAGATGTAGGTAGGCTTCAACTCAGCAACTTGCAAAGACTGAATCCTAGCTGCCCCTGGAATGGGTAGGAGGCAGTAATTAATCTTCAGATCACTTCTCTTCCCTCTCATAATTTCTGTAAGAGCACAGCACTTCAAACATGCTGGGCTAAGCCCTTATTTAGTTGTCTACAGTAAGAGCTCTGAATGCCAACTGACAACATATTTGGACCCATCTGATGTTTAATATCCACGTTTGAAAAGTGTAGCTAATATATTACCCAGTGCTTAGTGGCATTTCAATACCACAGTGATGACTAGTTGTAAAGACATTGGTCCTTAGGGAAAACACTCTGTGTGAGCACAGGTCTTACCAGCAAGGCTGACCTTTAAATCCAGGCAGACATCTGAAAGAACTCGTGCTCTTTACCAGTCCATATGCTTTCCAAGCTTCTACTCCCATCTAACACTGAACAGCCACATCCACCTTGCAGGTAATGAAACTTTGTCAAAGTTCCCAAAAACTGTTCTGTGAAAAGGATCAGCCCTGGCCTTACACTGGCCCTACCCGTAAAGTTACTTCACTAAATGACCTTGCCAAAAGAGTCCAATGCTCACTGACTGACATTTCACTAACTTCAGTTTTCACACTTCCCAACCTTCTCTACTTTCTTTCATCACTCATGATAAAAAAGAAAGATACTGAAACAGGAGACAATACTGCTTTATGTATCTGCTTCCCTAATTCTGGTGCCTCTTCAAGGCAGCTTTGCAGGTAAACAGTTGTAGCTTTGGTGTTTAAGCATTTAACTCGTATGAATTTCAGCAGGTGTTAGGCACACAAGGATCTAAACCATCCTTCCTTGAGTTAAATACAAATACATTATCACATGAAGCTGCAGTATTTTGCTCTTCTTTAGTGCAAACGTTCTTGCACAAAAACCCCAACTACTTAAAATTCTTAAGATTTTAATTAGAAAGGTTGAGTTTATTGGAAATTATGTGGCACTTAATGACATGGTTTAGTGGTGGACTTGGCAGTGTCAGGTTAATGGTTGGACGTGATGATCTTAAGGGTCTTTTCCAACATAAGTGACGCTGAAATAACTGTATACTGCAGTTGCACCTAGAAGCTCTACCCAAGACCATGCTGGTGTTGAATAAATACAGAATCAAACTCTGCTCTGGAGCAGCTTACAGTTTAAATGGCACAGCCCTAAACACAGTAAGTCTGGAGTAGAATTTGAAATAGAAGGTCAGGACTTCTAGGTCTAGAACATCCATTTGAGCATACTATCTCCCACCTTTGCTTTCTACTGTCTTACTCCTTCAGATACCGACCTTCAGAGGAAATTCACTGAATCTCAAGAGCTGCCTCTGCTCCATTATTTCAGCTTGTTCCTACTTCAAGACTCACCACCTCTTACACAGATTTCCTTCTCTTTCCAAACACATTGTTGATTAATTTGGCCATTGACTTTGATCCACTTGGTCGTCTCTTTTCCTTCACTTTGAAATTTGAAGTGATATTCCTCAGGACTTTCATGAACATCGCCACAACTTCCTGATAGTGTTCTGCTGCAGACAGTTCACAGAATTGGCACTTGTTATCTATCGCCAGCTTCTGTCCTTCATCCCAGCCAACTTCCCTCATGTGGCATAAATCCTGTTTATTACCAACCAAAAATACTGATGACTCGACCATTCTGAAATCAAAAAGCTTCCGATTAGAGAAAATATGTCACAGTAGTGTGCTGTGTGCTGTGCTATATTCAGTGCATATGAAAAGTATGTATTTTCAGCACAACAGACACTGCAAAAAAACAAAAACCCCAAAAGAACAACCAGCCCCCTAACCCTGCCAGAGTTCTGGTTCTCCCTTTGCCATAGCCAAATGCCAAATGATTTTCCAGACACGCTATTATCTATCAGTAGGTTTTCATTTTGGTTCATCTACTCAATGGACTTTTAATCCACTGCTGTTTTCATACTCTCTACTGCTGAGTATATTGTCAGCACCTGGACTTCATGAAGAAGCAAGCTGATCATTATCTCCATTTGCAGGTAACGTAATAGAGTCCAAGAGATCCATCAGTGTCAGTGGCATAACTCAGAAGAAAACACAGGAAAGCTAATTCCAAACTTCTGTTAAAATTATTCCTTTCAGAGAAATCTTAATCAAGAAAGCTCAGCAGTAAGACAGGAAAGTGTTTTGTTTCTTTTACTCCACTCCTGATACAAGGGATTTCAGTCTGTTTAGAACAATGGATGCAGGAATACGCATCATGACATGTACTCAGAGTTGCAATTTTAGTTGTTCTTTTTGAAAGTAGTTTTTTTCTTACCATATGGTTATCCACATGCACAAATAATGTCAGGGTCACAGCTAAAGGCAATTTGAGAGACATTCATGGTATTAGATTTATATATTGTGGGAAATGCTTTCTTCAACTCCCACGTTGGTGCACCTCCATTAGTAATCGAGTGGGAGAGTAAAAGCATAGCCTGACTACATGAGCTTTATACCCACGTAAATCAATGTAGATGGATTCATGGCAACTATCTAAACAGCAGTTCTGTAAGAAATAAGAACAAAAGTCCTGAAGTACTTGGCTTAGGATACAGTGAAATAGATTGCAATTTGCCACACATTTTACCTTCAGGTACCTTGTTGTTGGCATTGTGTTATGTCACTTGGATGCTGGTGGATTTTAATTGCTGTTAGGATGCCTACAGCTCACAGAAATGTTCTCAGGCTTTTTGGTATGTTTCCTGAGGGGAAAAAAAAAAAAAACTACTTACTTTTTACAAACTCCTATGTGAGACTCTCGGATCCTGTACAGCAATGCCTTTGCAAATGCAAATGATGCTCTGTCACTGATGTCATAAACAACGATAAATCCATCAGCCCAGTGGAGCTCGTCTGTGAGGGAGAGTTTCCCCCGCTGCAACTGAAAGAAGTCCAAATTCACATGCAAAAAGAACGTTAGTGTTGTCACTTCAGAGCATTTTCTTTGTCACTGTGAATGTGAGAATGTTGTATTTTCTACTGCAAGAGATATTTTAATAGGTCTGGGTACTGGCATTGAATTAAGGTGAACACTGCTCCAAAAGCCTAATACATAACCATCACTGAAGAAGGCACTTTGGATCACCACCAAATTCATTATGAAACATTTATGCTTTGTTTAAGAAGTGAAATTGCATAACCTGTGAAGCCATTGCTTATGCTGAATATTCTGCAGGGTTACATGTGAAAGAAACATACAGGAGCCATCAATGTTTGTGCATTTTCTGGTTATAGCTCTGGTTTGCATGTTCCTACTATTCTGACTACAGTGAGCTTAATGACTTTCTTTGTTTTCTTCATTTGTTTTGTTTCTTCATTGACTTGTTCAAGTCTGAAACACCACCTAGAGAATAAATTTCTACAGAGAGACAGAAAAAAATCTCCTATCAATCTGCAGTTGAGTTTTTAAAAAACTAGTGACAAAAGTCACTTTAGTGACAATGGGGTTAGACCAATCCTTGGGTCCCTTCACCCCAAGAAACTGTCACACTTCTGATTTTCAGAAAGCAACATCTGCAAACTGTCCTATTAAGCAAAAGAATGTAACTTAAAACTATTTTTAAATTAGCTTATCCCTGCAGATGATTTGGCAGCTGCTAGGAAGACCATGTGACCCAAAATAGATGAAATACTGGAAGCTGATCAGGAAAAAAACCAAAAAACTGACTTTTGCTCAGTGGAAAACCCACCTTGAATAGTAAACTGAGGACTGTTAAACTTGGTTCATCACTAGTTTAGCACTTTACTACTTGCAATGTATATTCTCTACTGACATCCCAACCTGGATGCCTTGATTAGCTCAGCACTGTAGCACCATTAACATCTAGACTGGGCAGATGTAAGACCAAGAGGGATGGCAATGGAAAGGTGGCAGGGAAAAGAGGTGCATGAGAAAGAAAAGATGGAACAAGTTTCCAGAACTGTCTGAAAACTTCAGCATCTTTAATACAAGTGGAAACTCTGCAGCACATTTAGTGGCATGAAAGGAGACTTGTGTGTGTGTGTCACAGCTGTTTCTCAGATGGATGAAGGGACATTGAGCTTTGCAGGACAGGAATCCAGTTACTAAGGGAAACTTCAGACAGCAGGAAGATTTCAGGAAGTAGAAACAAAAATGGCAACTCCTCCTTCCTCAGTCTGGTCTCCTCTTGAGACCTGCTTTTCTTCCCCAGCTCCCATGGGATACAGAACCTCCAAAACCCATCCAGTCCTATCAGAGAAAAGCAATACTACCTCTACCTGCTACCTACTCCTGTGTAGGCACTAAGAAGTTGGAAAAAAAGCAGCAAACAGGTAGTTAGGCCTTGTTCCTAAGTAAAATCTAGTAAAGACAACTCAAGAGAGTGCTAGCAAGAGAAGTAGCTACATCTACTTTAACTATTTCTGCAGACATCTAAAAAACTGCTTCTTTTATAAACTAAATTTTGTCCATTTAGGGTATTTGAGAAAACTGCATTTAATCCAGTAACTTATTTACTTATGGAAGGCAAAAGTGGTAAGAGTTATTTCTGTTAGCAATATGCCAAAATGAAAAAGCATTTACAAATAACCTAAGCAACAAAGGGCTTCTTCCATGAAATTGGAAAGTGATCAGAAGGTCTGAGCCACAGCAACTATAGAGTTTCAGTCTTTAAAAGAGAAACAGCAAGCACAAATTCCAACAGCAGATAAAAAGAACAGCCTTTTTTTGCCCTCCTCCCACAAAATCTCACCTGTGAACAAGGGTCATAAATTTCCAGGTGTATCTGCCTCCCATCCAGGCACAAGTGTTTAGTGTAGATGCATTCTAAAAGACACACAGTATCCAAATTAAAATTAGTGTTAGTGACTCGCGACAACAGTGAAAAGGCAGTAGTGGTGATTTGATAATACTGAGGGTTATGTAAATACTGTTTGGTTTGCTTGGTTGTTCAAGGGGTTTTGTCTGTGATTTGGCTTTTTTGCAGGTGAGGGGGTTTTGGTTTTGTTGGGGTTTCCAGGCTTAGAGACTTTTTTTTGTTGTTTCTTTGTTTTGTTGGTGGGTAATTTTTGTAGTGTTGTTAACTGGCTGGTTGTTTGGTATCTGTCTGGTTTTTTTGAACACACTGGAAACAAATCATTTCATTTTGCAACAACCAACTCCTTAAGCAGACCAACACCATTTCACTGTAGTGTTCCCATGAAAGTCTCGCTGCAATAAATACTTTAGTTAGACATTAGTTTTCCTCTTTTGACATGGAGGCAAAGGGAATACACAATGCTCCGAAACAGATAAATGTTGGTGAACACTCAGCTTGATGCCAAGGCTCAGGATTATGAAAGCAGTCAGCCAGACCATATGTAGTTCTGATTCTGCACAAAAGCCATTATTTAGTGGTAATATTTATTTACCATGACATCTGGTGTTTTAAGAGTTTTCAGGCTAGGCAGCATTAGACCCAGAGTATCAGAGGATCATGCCCTTAGGATCTAGTCCAAAAATATTTCTGTACTGTAGTTCTCAGATTTAGAACTCTCCACCAACACTAGAACATTGCAGACACACCATCACTGTTATTTTAATCAATAGGCTGCTCCAAGCAAGTGGAACCAGTTTGTGTTCATGGTACTAGCTGTCAACAGGCTTTCTGCACTATAATTTGTCAGTTTCTGAACTATGGAGACAAGAACTGGTATTTGCACTACAGAAAATCCAGTTAAAACTGTGTAATGAGGGACAGGTCCATAATCTCCGGAACTCAGCATCTTCAGCTCAGAACTCTGGTTCATCTTAAGCACTCTCTATGCACATCATTAAGAGTTCATCTGATGATGATCTATCAGTCCCAAGCATCTCAGTATAAAATTTGCAGCCCTGTTGTTGTTTTCATAATTAAACAAAATTTTAATTAATATTTTGACTCCACTAACAGTGGTATGATCTTTACCACCCCTCTTCCCACTTCCCTCCCCCATCCTCCACTCTGGAAATAGTACTAAACTTACCTTCCAAAAAACATCTGATAACAAAAGAACATGTTCTGGAGCTTTAACAAGCCTTTTCTGAAACTTTACTGGAAGCTCAGAACAGGGAATTCTGGTTTTAGTTGTAGGTGGCTTGGAGCACACATGGAGCACAGTGAGCACCACACAACTTTCGACAGCTCAAACCTACATCAGCCAGCTGGGACTCAAACCATCTTAGTATCAGGTGTTTGTATAGTAAATAGTTTGTATATGTATTGGTAGAGAACATACACAGACCTGTACATCTCCCTTCAAAATAAGTTCATTCGATGAATTTCAGTTTAATACTTCTATTTTCTTTTTTATTTATGGGCCACTGAAAGCTACTCTGATCCCTATGAAAAAAAAAAAAAAGCAGCATTTTGTGGAAAGACTCCTTCAGTTCAGCAGGGAAAGTGAGACAGATGGCAAATTCTGTGCCTTGTTAAGTCCTGGGAGTTCTCACGCCCAGCAGCTGGGGTGGCAGCACATTCCCAAAGTTATGTATCAACTTAAACAGTATTTCTACCCGAGATGTGAAAGTTGGCGTCCTGCTTTGCCACCTTCCAAGACCTTAGAGGTGTCTTAAGGACCATTGTATTAGTTCTGGTACGAATGTGACCTTCTGTCCTCCGTACAGCGAGGCTTTGCACAAAGCCATCCAACCAGCGCATTCCGGCTTCGCTGCGGGCTTCGCTTTATGCTTTGGTTCACCAGCAGCGCCCGATAAACAATGTGTTCCACTCCTCTGGGAGCCGAGGAGCACTTAATCAATAGTACAGGGTTCGGGAGTGGGTTTGTTTTCTGGGGTGTTTTTTTTTTTCCTACTCTGTTCTTAACTCTTTGCTTCATCCCCTCTCTGATCGAGCTGACGACAACCCACCCTCGCTGGGCACTCGCAGCCCGGTTATCCTCCCTTCCCCAGCCGCTCCACGGCTGCCCTGCGGCTCGGGGCGATCCCTCCACGGACACCCGGCCCGCCTTTTCCCCTTCCCAGAGCCCAGCTCGCCCTCCTCAGAGCTTAGTTCGCCTTCCTCAGAGCTCACGCTTAACCAGGACCTCCCGCCGATAAACGGGCGCAAACTTAAATCGTTCCGAAAAGTTCTGCGAAACCGTGCTTTTACCCCAATTCCCCAGCAAATAAGTGCTCGAAGCCACCCCGAGAGTCACCCCCCCCGTCCCTCCACCCCTCCGTGCCGCGGCGCTCACCGGCGTTGGACGCGTATTCCCCGATGAACCGCCGGGTCAGGAACCGCACGGCCAGCGCTAAGGGAGGGAAGCACAGGCCAGGTTTAGCGGGGTCGCGCCGCCCCCTCCACCAAACCCGAGGTACAAGCCAAGGCCGGGGGCTCCCCGGGTCCCCCCTTACCCGACTTGCCGGCTCCGCTCCCGCCCAGCACAGCCACCTTCACCTCGGCCATGCCACCGCCGCGCCGCGCCCCTCCGCCTCCGCTGCTTTAAAGCGCCGGCGGCGACACCGCCCGGCGACACCGCCCAGCGTCCCGCCTCCTCCCTGCTGCCCTCCGCGCTGCCCCTCGCCGCGGGGGGTAACGGGTTTGCAGCTTCTCCAAGAAGCGCCTTCCTCCTCCTCCTCCTCGTCTTTGTCCTCTCAAGTCTCTCCGGCTCGTCCTCCGCCTCACAAACTTCCAGCAGGCCGCCTTTCCTGCCGCCCGTCCCCAGCGGGCCGGTGTGTCCCTCGCCTCCTCCTCCGCTCGCTGCGGTTCGGAAAGGGGCGGGG
>VWZG01012481.1:1051217-1075065 GCA_013396735.1 Grallaria varia | reverse complement strand
CTTTCCAGATATGCTCTGCAAAAGTTTTAAAATAAGACAGAGAGTATGATTCTAGAGTAATTACACGGTCTTGTAAAGGGGAAAAATTTGCTTAAGGTTTAAAAACTACCCAAGTTCAAGTCCCTGACTTGAATCAGGAAAAGAATTTAAAATTCTATTTCCTGGGTCCCAGGTGATTGCGAAACTCTTAAGGGATGACACTAGTTTTTATTCTCTGTCACTGATGTTATATATACAAGAAAAGAAACAAACAAAAAAGCAAGCAAACAAAAAAACTCCAGTTACAGTGAAAGGTGCTGTATGGAGCCCTTACATTATTAACCTTTGCCATCAGGTTATTTGGTACTTGGATTTTTTTTCTTACCTAAATTGCCATCTCTGGTTTGATAAAAAATTTGACCAAAGAAAATCATTCTTTTAAAACCATTTCTGGTTCTAAATGCTCTGACTGAGATCCTAAAATAGTTTCCATGTGTTGTGCATACAGGCTGAAGTGAAAGAGAAGCATTCAGGTTTTGTTGTACGGAGAAAATGTGAAGCAATATTCAGCTGTGGAGATATTTCATTCAAGTTCTCACTCACAGTCAAAACTACAGAAAATCTATCTTGGTTTTCCTAATGAGTCTGAACTGAATGGTAAGAAAGCTTATTAAAAAAACCTCAGTGTGATCACTGCTGATTTTCAAAGGGTAATTTCACTAACAGGCCTTGGAGTGTTCTGGCTAGAATAACATGCAAGAGTAGCATCATGTACCTTCACATTTTCTGCTGTTTTGCCTGTTTGAATGGTCACATAAAAAAAAAAAAAAAAAGAAATAGTAATTTAAAACAAACAAACAAAACCAAGAAACCAAACCAAACCAAAAAAAGGACAAGACAAAACCCACAAAACAACTGGTGAGCTGTCAGCAAACTGACACTCTCTAAAATATGGACTGAAAAAGTAGTTAGACCATTTCCATCAATTGGAGAAAGAAAAACATGAGCTTGATGAACTTGCATCCTACAAGCAATGAAGAATTGACTTCTTTCAGGAAAGAACAAAAAGACTTTTATTTATTTAGTTTTTTTTTTTTTAATTCCTTAGGAATAAAGTATGGGGATTTTGTGATGTGAAGAGAATTTAGTGTATTGGAAAAGCAATATAACCTGTATTTATCTTTTTTTCCTACAGTCTAGAAACAAGTGTCCCATATACAAAAATTGCAGAAACTGCCACTGATTTCTTTCTCCTAAAATATATGAAAAAAATAGGAGCTCTGAAAACAGGAGCAAACATGAGCTCTGAAATTGACTGAAGAGCCAGTCACTATTAAAGCTTAGGGCTGAAAATTACACCCAACCTACTTCTGCTTTTCAGTGGTCACTGATGTTTGTTCCATTTACATGGTGATGAAAGTCCTATGGAAACTTCTCAAATAAGTTACAGGGAGATAAATGAGTGTTTGAATTTTCAGCATTTTAATCATTCTGCAATAAAATGCCGACACGTATGTTCTTATCTCAAATGAACATGTGAGATATGTTGATCTGTATGGGAAGTAAGGGCTTTCTGCAAAGTACTGTAGCTGTTAGTGTTGAGCTATAATGTCTTGCCCTCTGCTTGGGGCCCTTCAAGTTTAATGTCAGCTCTTTCAATAATCAGGAGAGGCTTGAGGTTGTTTCCATCATTTTAGAGATTAAGGTAGACTCCAGCTGAGCATGTTCCTTGTCATCTGCAATTCTCCCCACTCTCAAAATCATATCTTGTGCATTTTTCGATTGTAAATATGTTCTGAAAAATCTCTGCGTTTGAACAGTATATATGATGCAGAAGATGGATTTTTTTTTTTCCCCAGGAAGGCTTATCTCACTATAAATCCATGACTTGAATCAGTATGGGATGTGAGAAGTAGGAGCACAGTTTCTTTTTAAAAAATGTATGTTTTCTAACTATATATTTAATGTATTTTTAAAATATTTGTCTGTATCGTATGTGTTATATGTTTATTTGGAACCTCAAACCAGTATATATTAGATTAGGGTTTTATTAGAAGACAGCATAATTAAGCAATACTCTTACTTTCTGCTAGATTAGAAGTATGAAGTTCAGAGTTCTGCTTTTAAGCTGAAGTTGTGTTGTGGCCAACACGTATTGGAACAAAAATGTTGAAAATGAAAATAGTCAACATGTATTCATAACTTCTTGCTCTGTGGGATATGTTCCGTCTCCAAATACAATAAGCTAAATGTAGGAGAGTGTAATCATTGCAGGAAACTACAGGGCTGTTTCTAGGTCTGTGGTTGCCATGGTTTAGCTTAGTCTCAAGAAGAGATTTAGTGTTCACCTTAGGCTGATAGAA
Source organism: Grallaria varia (assembly GCA_013396735.1). Lineage (NCBI taxonomy): Eukaryota > Metazoa > Chordata > Aves > Passeriformes > Formicariidae > Grallaria > Grallaria varia. The sequence goes on along the minus strand of VWZG01012481.1, from coordinate 1,072,723 downwards.
GGTGGTTTGCATCCAACTCTACCCTCCCTTCCTGTGATTTCTGTACCATTAAATCTTACGGTCTTGTGGTCCCTTGATTGAGTGGATCAGCTTGCTGATATGATATAAAAATAAATTAAAAAAAAAAAAGTTACTGCATTTGGATTTATCTTGAATCACTTAACTGAATTAACTCAACACTGTATCAGAGATAGTGGTATAAAGAAGGCTGGGGAACTATGTAGCCATGAGCAGGATGAAGAGCACAGCTCCAACAGCCTGCCGTTGAAACAGCTTAAGCAGTGTTGGGCAAATTTTAGCTTAACAAGTCCATGGAAGCATTCTGTCTTTGAAAGATCATGGAGATTGGGTTGCCTTTGTCGACTGCAAAAAGGTGCATTTTTCACCCATCCTCAAGGAAATCACAGAAAGAACAATACAAAGAATTATAGCTTAGTCAACCTCACTTTCGTTCTTGGGAAAATCATGGAGAAAGCTCACTTGGAAGCTGTTTCTGTGCTTGCAATAGAGTGGAAAGTGATTGGGAACAGTCAGCATGGATGTCAGAGGTACCGTGATTTATCAAAGGTAATTGATGTCTAACTAACCTGCCTGCCTTCTATTATAAAATGCCTAGATATGTGAATAAGGGGAGAGCAGTTGAGGTCCCTGCCCCAGCTCTAGCAAGCTCCTCATTGCTGTTTCCCACAGCATTCTTCCATCAGTGCTGGGCCATAGTGGTCTGGATGGGTGGGCAACCAGATGAGGAAAAACAGGTTAGATGATGTGGTTCAGAAAGTGATGGTTAATAGGGCATGATCTACCTGGAGGACACAAACAAGTGGAGGCCCACAGGGAGCTGAGCTAGGACCTGTCCCTGACCTGGGGAAGGTGACAGCTTGCACTCTCGTACAGTTTTCAGATGACACTAAACTGGATGTACCAGTTGATACACTCGAGAGCAAAACTGCCACTAAGAGGGACCCAGGCAGGCTGGAGGAAAGGGCCTTTGTAGTTAAGTACTTTGCAGTTAAGAACCTCATTACATCCAGCAGGGCCAGAGACAGAGCCTTGCCCCAGGAAGGACAAGTCCCGGCAGCCGCACGGGCTGGGGCTGTCCTGCCTGGGGAGCAGCTCTGCCAAGGGGCCCTGGAGCTGGTGGGCAGTGAGCTGGGCACAAGCCAGCAGTGCCCCACCAGCAGGGATGTCCAGTGTCATCCTGGGATGTGTCAATGAGGGCATGGCCAGTATCTCATGGAAAGGGATCATCTCCTCTGCTCACCATTCATTAGTCCATGCCTGGAAAACTGCATTTGTTTTTGCCCTCCCTCTCCCCATGCCAGAATACTGACTGACTGGAATAAGCTCAGCAGAAGACTGCCAAGGGGACAAGGGGCCTGGAGCACTTGCTCTGTGAGGAGAGGGACCTAACAGCCCCCCCAGAAACTGATGAGCTTATGGAGGCTGGATATAAGGGAAATCTTGCCATGACAACTATCAGCCAGCCTCATAGATTGCCCATCCTCAGAGAGTGGTTACATAAATGGCCAGTGACAAGGACTGAAAACTCAGCTCTTGGGCTCAAAGGGCTGTGTTCAGTGTCACAAAGTCCAGCAGACGTCTAGTGGTGTACCCAGTCATCAATAGTATCCTCCATCCCAACCTGGATAATGGGACAGAGTATCTTGCTATACCCTCAGCAAGTCTGCAGATGGTGCGGAACTGGGACAAGAGGTTGATACACAGTTGTGCTGATATTTGGAGAGAGCTGGAGAAATGGGTCATCAGGATTCTCATGAAGTTCAAAGGGACAAGCCAAGTCCTGTTTTGCACCAGAACAGACTGTCAGCTGACCAACTGCAAAGCCACCTTCCAGGAAAGGTGCTGGGATCCCAACGGATGAGAAGTTGAACATGTACCAGCAATGTGCCCTTGCTGCAAAGAAAGCCAACAACATCATGGGCTGCATTAGGAAGAGATCTTACACCCTCCCATCAGATGGTGGTAAAGAAATGGAACCAGACTATTCCCAGTGGTATACAGTGATAGGAAAAGAGGCAATAGCCACAAACTGAAAAAACAGAAAATTCAATTTAAACATAAGGAAAAAACCCAAAAATTGTTTACCATGAGAGTGACTGACTACTGGAAAAGGTTGCCCAGAAAGGTTGCAGAGTTTTCGTCCTCAGAGATATTAAAAACTCAACTGCCCAAAATCCTGAGCAACTTGCACTAGCTGACACTTGTTTGAGCAGGGGAGTTGGATTAGGCAATCTCCAAAGGTTCCTTCTAACTGTTCCTAGGATTTCCTGGGAACTGTTTATTTCTTCAGCTATTTGATAATTCAGTTTTGTAGAGGTATTTTTTTATTTGATGGTAAACTTAGTTGAATGTCCTTTTAAGTTCATTCCCACTGCAATTATGATTGAACCACAAAAAACGTCTTTAAAAGACCTTGGAAGCTCTTTAAGGTACTGCTATTGAAAGATGAAATCCATGTGAAAAGGTGCTGAGTGCTCCAAAATCTATCAGCCTGTTCTATCAATCCATAATACACTATGTGATTTTGCTTACATTCTCTAATAGGCTTGTGCCCCGCAATGAAATAGTCCCGGAGAATTTGCAAGTAGAGTATAAACAGAGTTATTTATTAGTGTATTGTAGTGTATAATTCTGGAGGGAACACTCTCAGTAGAACTGCCCTTGGAAAACTACCAGTTAAAACCCGGAGGTTTTTTTAATAAGCCTCTGACACTAAAGCCTATGATTTGGCTTAAATGTTTATGGTCAGTTTTTTTTAATTAAATGCATCATATTTTCATTTAGTGCTACTTAATGTTTTCCTAAGTGTAGTTTCATCAGAATAAGGTACTTAGAGTCTCAAATAAGTGTTCAAGACATAGAGTTCTACTGCAGATAAAAATGGTAGCAAGGAGTTATTTTGGTTATGCTTTGTATAAAGATAAAAACTGATATTCTGGAGTGGTTTTTATAATCCAAATTACTATTTAAAATTACGTTGTTTATGTACCTTTTGAATTTTTCTCTGTTTGGGCAATGGAAATTGCTACAGTTGAGTATGGCCAGCATTGCTTTCAGGTTCTCACTAAGGGTTTTGTTTTTCCTTGGTGCAGTAGGCAATGCAAGCATTTGGGGGATAAAATTACTAATTTAGAAATATTGCCACTGGAATTAAAACAAAAGTCATGGAATATTTTTCTTGGTCTGAAATCTAGTAGGAGCTGGTCTGACTCAAATTTGACTTGTTAGTACCACACTAAAAGTGTGTCTTGTTGCTAAGATCTGGAAAGGACCTATTTTCATTAAAACTTCCTGAGCTGTAATTTAATGAAAACCTTTTTNNTTTTTTTTGGTACTGCATAGATCTGAAGATCTTGCATCCTTCTGTCTTAAAATTGAAAAGTGGAAAACATAGCATATTCACAGAAAGTTTTGGGTTGTGTTTTGTTGGTTTGGGGTTTTTTTTTTTCTTGAGGGCAATGTGTAAATTTATTACAGAACCATTCTTTGGACATTACTTGACTGTGAGAAGTTATTGCACATAGGCTGTCATGAGAAATTTATAAGTGATTTTATTCTCATGCACATAGTGAGGATAATAATTAAAAAATATAATCAAAGGTAGCTGTAGGACTGTGGAGTTCAGGAATAGAAACAAGCCCCAGGTATATACCACTACAGAGCATATTGTAGAAACGCTAATGGGGCTTATGACTACGAGGGAAAAGTACCTCAGGGTTTAACATCTGAATCTTGAATTGTTTTAGATGCCTTGTGTGCCCACAGCTGTTGACTGCTGCTGAAAGAAGTGGGAGGGAAAAGGAGAATAGAAACACGTTCATCAGCAGGTGTCTTTGTGTAAATACCCAGCTGCAGCCAGTTTGTTTCAGAATTAGTTTGTTGGGCTTTTTAATTAGCTCAGGTTCTACATGAAACTTGGATTAGTGTGTAGAAGACTAGCTGCTCAGAGACATTGATACAGTGATGACAGTTCAGTGTGTGGGGTGGGAGGAATCTGTTTCCGACAAAGCTGAACGATTTGGAAAAGATGTACTGAAAGTCAGGAACCAAGCAGACTGTTTCTGAATGGATTTGCAAAAGCAGACGAACCAAACGAGGAAAGGACACCCATTTTAGCACATTCTGCTGGGGACAATTCTGTGATAAAAATTACTGCAGTGGAGGTAATGAATTTTGAATTGAAACTTGCATGGAATGGATTATGTCTTTTCTTCTGTCTTTGTTCTGTTTCGCTTTTGAGGCCTGCTGGTATATCAGAATCAATTGTTGCCCAGAGGGCAAAGAAATAGGAGAATTTTAATGGTCCTGCAACTTGATGATTTGCATTACAATGTTGCTGCTCCTTTTAAAGGGCTCAACTGTTTTCAATGCAACTGGAGGTAGGAGGGCAATAGTCTTGAGTTTGGTGAGCTTGTGACTATGAGAGCTAACTTAGAGCAGCCCCAGAGCACCAGTGGCACATCCAAACACATTCATTGTCCTTTCTGCATTCTGAGAAATCAACAATGCTGTTGCTAGGAAAACTAGGGAAACCAAGACTGCTCCCTTGCAATTTATTGCTTGTTGTACATCACAAGTAAAAGTGGATTTTCATCTGAAAGGACCATGGAGCATCTAGGAATTACTTTGGTTTGGAAATGTTCACTGCATAATGACCTTAATGTGTCATGAGTCGAGGGAAGATGGGAGTGTCATTTCGTGAATACTTCACAGGAGTGATATGAAAGGGGGTCCCACTGCTCCATCACAGAACAGGTCTGGGCATGGCTGTGCTCCACATGTGGCTCTGTTCCAGTCTGGTATCAGGAATGTCTCCTGTCTTGGATTCTGATTGCCCAAAACCTGCAGGTTGGTGTAGACCCATCACAGTTTGTGAAATGCAGTCTTTAGCAGGGGGCTGTGCTTGGCTTCTAGATGTGGATAAGGTTCAGAGATTTTCTACCTTATTGCAAAAGTGACATTCAGATTCCATCAGAGACAGAGAAGGTTTTGTTTTCTATCATATCATTGGTTTGGTTTAAAAAAAAAAAAATCATAAATCCTTTTGTTTGTTGAATAGAAAACAAATGGATGTAGGTCTCTAGTGATCGGAGTTGGGTCAACAGGGATATTTTCTGCCTGTCTAAATCGTACTGAGATTTTTTTATGTTCACTTTGTATGTCATAAGACTATCATTTATAAGATAAGTGCTATAAAGAGCCTCATCCTGTTTCTGTTGAAGTCAATGGGTGTTTTTGCCATTGCTTTTCAACAGTAGTAGGATTGATGACTGAAACTGAGCAGCTGCTGAAAGGTTAGTTTTGAAGTAGAATTGTGGTCAGAAAAGCAAAGTGACCCTGTCAAACTGACGTGCTGAGAGCACTACATTTATTTTTTCTCAGTGACATCCAGACCAAATCTGCTCAGTTTACAAGTCAAACATTTTTTTTTATTGACTTCCAGAACTGCACAGTCAGCCTCGGTCTGAAAAACCATAAGTGTTACTTCTGCTTCAGTCCACAGAAAATTCTGCATTTAGAACTCTGTTATGGGTCGCTGATGCATGACTGAATCCAGCCTGCCATTCTATGTCTGTCCTAGCTCTGGAGGGTGAAAGCTGCCACAGTAAAAATTTGGTTGTTAGGTGAGTAAACAGGCATGCCTTGCAGAGATAAGGAGATATCCTGGAGAAGTAAGGGCCATCTTGCTTCTAGTTGCACCTACGCTTTAATCCTTAACTTCTACCGTGATAACAATTTTATGCTTTCACATTGCTTTAGTCTGGGCCTACTTTCTAAACTGTCTTCACGGTAAAATATATTTTCCAAAAGTGCTTACATTTTATGATAAAAGTAATGATTTCAAGATCAGTTTAAGACTTCAGAAACTATACCTGAAAGAGGCGACTCCTCCCAGATCCTTCAATTCTTATTTACTGTCAAGCATTCACCAAGATGAGGGATAGAGATTGGAGAATTAATTCAGTTCATTACTTAAAAGATCTTAACATTATATAATCACAGGAGGGGCTTCAGCAGATGCTGTCTTGTCATATCTGTGCCTTGGTCTGACCTCAGAATCTTCTTGTGGCTTCCCAGGCAACACATACATTGGCTGATCTGAAAATGCTCATTGGATTAAAAAAGGTAAGGTCAAAACTCTTCCTTTCCATCAGAAATGCACCAAGGGCAAACAGGTTTGTTTAAAGCTTTACAATGATTAAGACAGTCCAGAACACAATATCAGCTTTCTAATAAAGGGATCAACTGGGACCATTGTGTCATAGTTTTAAAAAAAAAAATATCTTCCACTTCTCTGTTTTGCAATGCCTGTGGCCTGTTCTAGAAGCTCCTCTGGATCTTTATTTTATCACAAAGAGCAGTAGTCAGTGCAGTGCCTGAATGTGTGTGCGTGCTTGTTTATGATGAAGTGCGTATGACAGGTGCACATTTTAAAGACGTGCTAATTTCTGCCATGCTTTATACCACAAATACTGTGTTGAATAATGTTTTGTGGAAGTCTGCTGCCTGAAACTATAGCAATTTTTATGGGCAGCCAAGTATTCATGATTCTTCTGAAATGTGAGCATATGCTAATTGAACTCCTTGGATGCTACAAAAGCTTGCCAGGTTTTTACTGATACTTTTTTCATGCTTTCTGTAGGTTTTTGGGGGTTTTTTTATTCTTCAAATTCAACACCAATGAAAGGTTACAAAAATATTGGCATTTGCTTTAATCTCTACATTTCTTCCTTTCTTCTGTAGATTGCAGAACTGTTTAGAGAGTTTGTTAATGTACTGCAGGTGAGACTTTTAAAATAAGTGTGGCTAGCCAGGGGAGGAGGTGCCTGTTGAGTTCTTTCTTGGTCGTGGTAAGCCTTTGAAGGGCAAGGGGAGATTGCTCCTCCCCAGAGAATGACTGAGCATGCACAGGTGGAGGAAGGTTTTGTGAGGTGATGTGAAGAATAGGGTAGAGGAAGCAAAAGGCAGGTAGAAGGGTGGAGAATAAGAAACTGAAGAGGAGCAAAAAGCTCCCCTGCAAGGTGGGCTGCCACAGGGTTTTGGAGACGGTAAAGAGAAAGATGCTTTCCTGAAGATCCGGATGTTTTTTCCAGCGAGCCTTTCTGCATGAGAAAGGATTTTGGAAAACTTCAGAACTTCAAGAACACCATCCTCAAAGGTGCAGGTTTGTTTCAAACCTTTCTGTTTAGGATGTTGCTCTGCAGATGAAAATTTACATGTCTTTGAGGGTTTGTGGTTGGGGTTTTTTGGTTTGTTTTTTTGGCTTTGTTTTGTTATTTTTGTTGGTTGGCCTTTTTTATACTATTATTTTTATTTTGGGTACCCTGAAGTGGCACTGTCAAAAGTTGGAAGTGTTTAGTGTCTGTCAGTGTGTTTGTACTTTTGAAGACGTGATTTGCTCTTACTTTTCAGATGAGATCAGTGTTCACAGGGATCCAGCTTTCCTTTTGTGTTGTTGTGTAGACTCTTCAGGAACTGTGTTCTCTTTCCAATTATGTAAAAAAGCCTGTGTGCAGACATCCAGTAGAACTGAACCGTGTGCATAGAGATCGATGAACTGGATCCATTGATCCATGTTGTTCTATGTTACTGTTTTGCTGTGTGTGCCTAGCTCAGATTTGTAGTACAAGCATGTAATGTTTTTTCCTGAAAACATCCCGGTCTTTAAAAAAAACCCAAACTAAGAAACAACTCAGAAGAAACAACAAAATCCTCTTTTGTCCACCAATTCCAGGAAACAACCAAACCAACCTACTGGAATGTGTGGAAGTACTCAAGTTAATGGTGTATTAACCTCACCTCTATGCTCTTGCAGTAGTAGAATATCCATGTAGTAGAATACTCTTTTTACCAAGAGAGCCCCCGAATCTTTCAGACAACAGTGAGTTTATGATTTAGAAGCAGCCTCATAGCAGAATGTTTCTGTGCTTGAGCTTACTGACTCAGTCTTTCTCAAAGAAGTTATCTGAGTGTAAGTTAAGACATTAACTTTGAGGTGTGTCGTACCAAACTTGCATATGTCCTGTATGCTGTTACAGAAGTGGACAAACCATAAGAAGCTATTTTATGTGATTGGAACATTTTGTGCTTTAAGTTGTTCTGCAAAAACCTTTGTTTTAGGAGTTGGTAATGACTCATCCCCTTAGTAGTGCCATTAATTCAACTATGTTTCCCCCCAGAGTTCTTTAGAATAGGTACAATGAGGACAATATGAGCTTCCTAATAAAATAATAATAATTTATGGACAGGGAACCACATCAGTAAAGCTGAAGTATCATCACAGTTTAAGAGTGAAGACATCCTCAAGTTTTTTCCAAGGGAGAGAATTAAACCTAAGAAGTCAATACTATTTTACTGTTCCATGAATGTCATATCTCTCTTCTAGGTAATGCATATATGTATGAAGCTTGAATTTGTGATTTTGATGTTGCTCATATTAGAAGTGCAGAAACAAGGTGTTTATTTCCAGTTTATGCATTGTAACAGTAATGTGTTCTTTCTTCTTACTCCACACTAAACAAATGAGTTTACCCAATTTTTAGTTTACATCTGTTTTAAGTCTTGTCTGCCTTCCAAACTCGGGTGAAACCATTTGTATACTAGAATTTGAGAAGATGTGTGTACAGATAACTCTGGACTTAAGTGAGGGGTGAAAAACTGGGTAAGTAGGTTTGTACTGCTCTAGGGAAAATTGTAAAGTAAGTGCAAAATGTCGCATATTTAGGTGACAAAGGATTTAGGTCTGTTTGCATGTTATCTGATTTCCTCAAAACATCAAGGATTTCTAGTTCTGCGAGCTGCTCTTTAAGTTGTGAAAAATTATAGCTGCAAAACCGGCACTATTTTATACAGGTGTCTGTGTAAGCACTGTAGGAGTACTACTGATAGTTGAATTCCTCCTGTATTTTTGAATTAATACACATTATTTAAGCTTTCAAATTTTTAGTGAATAAAAGTTAGTTTTAAGTTGTAATACTGTCATTTTCAGTATTTTTTGCCTTTAAAATGGGTTGCTTGTTTTTTCTATAACAAATTGTTCCGACAGTTTGTTACAGAAACAAATACTTGTTATAAACCCAAGCATTTTATAAATCAGTAGGAAGGGGCCCACTTTCTTACTATAAAACTATATAAAGCACAACTTGCCCAAAGTCAACTGATACTTTGAATCTCGTTCTCTGTGGTGTTGAAGTGGCCTCTATTTCTGTCAAATTCAATTGGATTTGCAGTTGTTTATTGTCAGTTTTCTGAGAGCTTTCATAATTCCAGGGCATGTAAAACCAGAAAGTGTCCTTTGGCTTGTATAACTTCATCCATATATAGTTTGTAAGTTATGCCATAGTCTGTTTGACACTGTTTACCTGTCCCATTAAGTCCCATGACTTCTGTTAACCTCAGCTTTAGTCAAACAAAGCTATTCCTGTGTCCAAGAAAGGCTTTCTGCCATGGTTTTGAGATGGACAGAAATGGAGCTTTTTACTTTTTATGTGATTAGCTGCTTCCACTAAATAAATCTCCTTTACAGTTAAATAATAATAATTATAAATTCAGTCTGAAACTGAGTTCAGAGCTTCCAGTGGTCCGTTCTTACTAGGATTTGGGGTAAATGAACGTGTCAGTGCAGGACGGGGGTGTGTTTTGCGACAGGTCTGGTGGTCCTTTTTCACCCCCACGTTCCCCCTCCCATTGAAGAAGGTCCTGGAGCCGGGGAGCAGATCCCTTGGGGCAGAGCCTCCCCCAGCAGCTGCATCCCGGCAGCGGGAGCGTGGCTAATGCGCTCCAGCTGCGGGGACACATCTGGGGCCGGGAAAGCGGGATGTGGCTGGGCTGGAATAGCTCTTCCTTTGCCTCCTGCCCCCTCAGACCCCTACTGGGTGGGCATCAGGCCCTGGCACCCTGCAGAGCATTTCCTAATGGGGCTGTGCTGCCTGTTAGTGTAAACAGAGCCTTTGTTAAAGGTCAGCTTAGTCCGTGGCAACTTCTGCCTGTGTAAGTATTTACATGGTGTGTTGTAGCATGATGAGGCTCTAAAAAGACTTCAAATTCTTTAGTCTTTTACTAACGGGGCTTTTTTCAGTTCATGATTCTTCTAAGCACAGTTTTCTAGTTATTCAAAGTTACTTTAAAAAGCCTTTATCTCTTAAAATATCTTCAGAAATAAGGATATTTTTATTTAAGAATATTATTTTTAAAGATTAATGATCAAGATATCATGGCATACTAATTCAAATGTGGTTTTAAATCATAGAAAATTTTGGGTTGGAAGGGACCTTTAAAGATTTTCTAGTCCAACCCTCCTGATATAAGCAGTGGCATCTCTAGCTAGATCAATTTGCTCAGAGCCTTGTCCAGCCTGACTTGAATGTTTGCAGGGATGGGGCATCCACAGCTTCTCTGGACAACCTGCTCTGGTATTTCACCACCCTCATTGTAAAAAATTTCTTCCTTATATCTAGTCTAAATCTTTTAGTTTGAAACCACTAGTTGTTTTTCTACTGAAACAGGCCCTACTGAAAAACCTGTCCCCATCTTTCTTATAAGCCCCCTATAGGTATTGAAAGGTTGCAATAAGGTCTCCCTGGAGCCTTCTCTGCTCCAGGATGGACAGCCCCAACTCTTCCAGCCTTTCCTCACAGGAGAGGTGCTCCAGCCCTCTGATCATTATGGCTTCCTCTGGACTCTCTCCAACAGGTCCATGTCCTTCCTTTTCAGGGCTGGATGCAGCACCTGCAGGTGGGGTCTCACAAAGGCTGAGTAGATGGGGGAGAATCGCCTCCCTTGCCCTGCTGCCCGTGTTTCTTTTGATGCAGCCCAGGATGCAGTTGGCTTTTTGGGCCGTGAATGCACATGCTGGATCACTTCCAGCTTTTCAGCTAGTTGCAGATAAATCTAGTTGTATAAGCCACAATGAAAACAGAACTCCTTCCTCCCCCAGTCCTAACAGACTTCTTTTGACAGCTAGTGCTGATTATTTAAGCATTATTTATTGACCTCTCCTCATAACTTTGTTCAGGATTAAAGTGAGGTGGAATTTTAGTGCCGGTTTTAGGCTTGCATCTAGGATACCCTTTTGAAATAAAGGTAGGCTTAGATTTACTCCAGTCATATGAAATAGATCCAGGGTGTAAATTGAATTAGGTTTGGATACAGGTAGGCCAGAGAAATAATCTGCAAATATATTTCAGATATTCACTGTGAGCTAACTAGGTATGCTAATTTTAGGACTGTTTTTTTGTTTTGTTTTTTTTTTGTAGATGTTGTTTAACGTCTTCCTTAGTTACTAATGGACTGTGAAGTATTTTATCATCTTGTTGTTATACTAGCCCATCATCTTGCTTCCTGCCAAATCTTTTGCCTTCTCTACATCATTAAAAATAATTTCACATAGGACTTTACTTATAGCTAGGAATTCTAGTTTCTAATTGAGTTTAGTTTTGGCAGCCAAGTTATAACAACATAAACTTAGATGTTAAGAGATCTGCAATCTCTGGCTCCTGCTCAGGCTCTCTGTTATTCTGGGACAATTCACCTAGTCAAGTTTCTACAGATCTGTGGATCATAATTGTACAGACTTTTCTTTGCTTCAACTTCATGCAGACTTGTTTAAAGTTTAAATCTTATTCCATTTTCATAGAATAAAACACACAGTATATTGTTATGGGGGGGGGGGGAACCCCAACCTAAACCGCTATTGAGACACTGTCAGGGACAACCAGGTAGGAAATGCTTTTATTTACAAATTTGTGCTTAAGAAATGAAACTTGACTTTGGTGTTACTAAAAGTAGGGGAAGAACAGTCCAAAACTATGAGTGTTGCTGCAGTGAAAAGGAACTGAACAGGCTACCTTGTTTACCAGCCCATATTGTATTGAGATGTGCATTTTTTATTCATGTTACTACTTCTTAGATGTGGCTTTTATATTAAGTTAATGACTCTCCTAGATGGACATATAGTCTTTATAGTCTTTGGAGATTCCTATGGATAACAGAGCTCAAAATACTCACCAGAGATCTAATTTAGAGTAAAAATATCTAATAATCAGGAAGTATTTAAAAAAATTAGTCAGCAAGCCCTCTATCCTTTCTTAATCTTTAGTGAAAAGTTTTTGCCCTTCAGTCTGTTTAGCTCCTGGTTTTGAAGAAATGCTACAAGCTGTGAGCCCATCCTGTTCATAGCTGGCATTTTTTCCTGCAATTAACAAAATTGCTCATGCCTCCTTTTAAATACAACTTGGCCACATCCTCTGTATTGTTCTTTCATGAAGAGTGTTCTTGACTTCATTGACATTCAATAATGTTGAGATATGTTGCTAATTATTCCCAGCATGAATGCCTACTTATAATAACAATTTATTGTGAGTGCGTAAGATTGGTTAAGGATATTTTTTAAAATGCCTTTTTTTTTTTTTCCTCAAGTCTTCAGGGGTTCATTGTTTCTAAAGCTGCTGAGTAACCTGCTGGCTTGAAAACAGTAGTTAATGCATACCACCTACTGGTAATAATTACATCAAAGCTTTTTGCCCCTTCTAGTGTGCCAATACTGCAGAGCTTTAGGAATTCTGTCGAGCCAAAGAGCTCAATTTTTCTTCAGTCTATCAAGCAGAGATTTCTACCAGAAGCCAATTGGCTTTCCTGTGTACCAAACAGGTGTATATATTGCATCTGACTCCCTGGGAAGTTCCTAGAGTAGTAAGGGCATTCTCTCGTGATACAGTTCTCACGTAACCCACTTCCTAACATGGCACCAAAGAGCCCTGAAAAAGTTTTGCTGGAGCCAGAGCACTACAAAAAGATGGAAAGTGTGAATGCTCTGAACTGAGTAGTGTCAATGTACAAGTGTGGTAGATAAATGCCTAGCTATGGGCTTCCTCCCAGCTCAGAACAGGCTTGTTCTAGATGTGGTCTGGTTTGAACTAATTCCTGGAGCAGTTACTTAAAACTTGCTTTCCCCAAACTCTCCTTTACGCTGTAGCTCTCCATTTCTCCTGAGATTAATTCCAGTTTGGTGAGTGGCTCCACTACTCTGCAGTTTTGTGCCTGAAACTGATTACTTGTAAGTCTGGGAATCATAATTTCAGGCTTGTAAGAAACTCTTTTGTGTAGTGGCAGAATTGAATTTTATTCCCTGCTTCCCCCACATTTCTGGGTAGACAATGTGTCCCAAGATGGAAATGGCAACAAGTGCCAGTAGCATACATTGTGTTAAAGTTTGAGCATGTGCCTCCAGTTACTTTAAATACTTAAATTTAGTGTAAAAAAGACAGGAAAATCTTTATGTTCATCTTGGGTTATCAGTCTCTTTGGTGTAGAGGGGCTTTTGTAGGGATGGGGCTGTGAGTGGTGGAGATATTTAATATCTGAAGCTGTGGAAAATGCTGGGAAGTATTTTTCTAAAATACTGAAACCCAAAAAGTTATGCCTAAAACCAAAAAGCTACTATTAGAGTAAGATCAGGAAACAAGGAAGTCAAGCTGCCTAACTGATGTGTGCCATGGAGTTAACACCTGTGAGTTACAATATAACACCTAATACATATATACCTATGTATATATACATATATACCTATAAATAATAACACCTAGTACTGTACACACAGGCTCTGCAATGTAGAGCCCTTCCCCAGTGGGACACAGATGTGACAGACCTGGAGGAACTGCTGACTCTTGATTAAGGCGTAATGATAAGGATGGAGCCACTCAGCAGGATGGAGGGGTGCAGGGCTCATCTGCAGATCTGTGTGTCACGTTGTCATCGCCCACTTCTGAAAACGTATTTGGAAGATCAGCCATCTAAGCTTGTGCAGGTGGTGTTCTCCTGTATTAGGTGGTAGGACAAACAGCATGAGATGCTTTTCTTCTTTCAGATATGTTGTGAATATTAGGGAGGAATGTGGGTTTTACTTCACATGCATGAATTTAAAATGTCTTCTTAAGTGAGAATTTATTATGAGTCAACTAAAATAGCTGGAATGAGATAATGGTTTTCTGAAGTGAAAAATGCAAGGCTCTTTCTTTTTTCTGGTAATGTTGAAGTTTTTTTACACTTTGGCAGCATACAGTAGAAGGAATTTCTTCCAGAGGGTCGCTGCCTGCTGCAATTCAAAGTACAGTTGGATAGTGAGTCTGTGTCTGCCTTGCTTCCAGAGCTGGGAATAACAGTGTGTGGGCACAGGGAAGGAAGTGGTGGTGGGAGGATGGGGAGCTGATGTGCTGAGCATGGTGCACCCTTCCAGTGAACTGGAGTTCCAGGCAAGCACACAGAGCAGATGCTGTCCATGTTATGGCCAAATGTGTTCCTGAATGGTTCTGGCACAGAAGTCATGCCAAAATTTCCTTTCCTCTTTTCTTCCTCCAATCCCAGCTGCCATTTGATGAAGGAAAACAAAACACAACACCAAGTGATTTATTTAGGGTCATGAGCAGACAAAATTTTAAAGCAGATTTATTATCATCATAGAAAAACCAAAACATTGAAACCCACACTATTTTTAGACATGTCTGTCTGCTATTTTAATCTGACACTTGTTTCTTTAAGGAAAGAAGGCCTATGTTTTCCCAGAAGTGACCTTTATGTTGATATACATCTGCATCTGCAGAGGTTAATGCAGACAAATAAAGCAGTAACACTGGTCTGTGTTCATATAAAACCTATAGCATTTTCGTAAGGAATAATTCATATGCCTAGATGTGGTTTACCCCTTGGTTGTAGAGAAGACAAGGGGAAGAAGGTGGTTTGCCTGGGTCAAGACACACAGCCCAGGAACTTTACTAGGGCTGGGAGAGTTTTTTACCTCCAAACACAGCCTAAGGAAGCAAGAATCTAATCTGACTTCCTAATCCTGTCCCAGCAGAGATGGCTGATCCTGGTGTACCCTGCAGAGCTCTGCAGGGAAGGCTGAGATGGAGCAGGGCTGATGGCTTTTATTTCTTGGCCTGCTCATACAGGTATCACATTTGGCAGTTTTCCCTGGTTTGTTTTTTTGGGAACATCCATTGTGCATGGTTTAGTTTCATCAAACTTTGTTTGTGGTACTTTTAAAAAAAATTACATTATCTACTTTTTTCATTAAAAATGCTCTCAAGCAAGAAAGAACTTTTGCTGCATCTGATGTCCTGCTGTTACTCCCCAGTGTTCATGTCTGACTTAAAGAGTAATTAAAATAAATATCAAGTGCTGCTGAAATAATTAATAAATTATACAATTTACATTCAATTGTAAGTGGAAGAATGTCTTACACTTCCCTTTAAAAAATCAGCATGGTTCCAGAAAGGAAGGAAGCATGCTAATTACAATGCCTCCAAGAGACATTACAATTCGTGGGTGAGAGTTGATCAGAAGACGCAACGGAGGCAAAGAAAGTATTTTAATGTTTGATACTTCAGTGCTTCTAATCCCAAAGGTTGCTATTAAAATACATAACAAAGTCTGTTGTGCATTTCCAGCAGTTTGATATTTCCTTAACTCTTCCATCTAGAAGAGTTAGAGACATTTAGGGTTGGGTGCTGGTTCCATGGCGACTTCTGGCACTGAGGTAACATGGTTAGAGTTTCTCCTAACTTACAGTAGTTCATGAGAAATCAGAATTACTCTCTTTAGCTTTTTACAAAATGTCCAGATGCTTCATAGCTTTTTTTTTTTTTGTAAACATACATATCACGACCAGCATTTATGCAGATATAGTATGATCAAGGCACAGCCATAATGTCGGGTGGTGTTTATAGAACAACAAAATTTAAAGATGTTAATGCATCTCTGAACATGTTTTTTATTTGAAAAACAATAGTATCTGTTAACAGAATAGTGACAAGAGGAAGAAGAATAGACAAGTCTCTTTTACAAGGGTGGCTATAAAGTTACCTACTACTGAGTTACAAAACTATCTTAAATACACGATCACAAAAACAGGTGTGCAGGGTCAGATTTAACATCTCTCTTGGGTGCCAGGAGACGATGCTCAAGAGACCAGTGGTGCTCCAATACAAGCATGGCACTGTTCTCATACTTTCTCAGCCTCCAGCCCCATGGCTCCTGATCCAAGGATGTGCCACTTAACCTTTGCACTGTCTCTCTCTTGTTCCTATTCCTCTAGTGTCTTAACATTCCTCCTATTCCTTCATGATACATAAGCACTGTTAGCAGAGGTACTGTGAATATAGTGGAAGCAGTCTGGGTGCTCATTATTTCTCTCCCCTATGAAATGGGGGAGAGCCAACTGTGGAAAAATCCAGCTCAGTTTTTGGCCACAGTGTGTTTATCGCTGTGTGGGATTAGTCTGTCTTCCAGATGAGGAGTTGAGAGGCTTGAGCACCTGCTCTTCTGAGAGCTCTTGGAGCTCTGAACAAGTCCTACAGTGAAGAGGTGTAAGGTCTTGGGAAGGGAGTGGAACCGTAACTTTTCAGATCTGTGAGAAGTTGCATGGGAGGAGAAACTCTGCATTTCTGAAGTGGAGGCCTTTGCTGTTTCTTGCCAAACTTCAGATCCCTCTTTGACTGCATGGCTGGTTTACATCCCCCATTAAAATGTTTTCACTTGGTGGTTTTGATTTGTCTGTTTTTCCCCTTTTTCATCTTATTATTTGAAACTGTGAAAGCACTTGGGGAAAAACAAAAAAAGTGGACACCTGGAATACATGAGCTGAAGTGATTAGCCTGGAAAAGTTTTAAAAGCACTGAAGATGAGATTTTTGTAACAAGAGATTTTGGAGACAGCCCTATAGGAGTACTGCTGGCTCGTCTACCTTTTAGAGGAGCCTGGACAGAAGGTTCTCAACTTTCATCTCCAGGATTAGCTTGATGTATGAGCAGATTAGCATATCAGGAAGACCCAGTGTCCTGTGCTAGTAGATAGCCTGCCTAATGTAGATGTAAATCCATGTAAATGTAAATCCATGGTGTTCTGGTTAACACAGTAACGTCTGACAGGATTTATTCTAAGATTATTGCCCCTGTAGTTCCATAGAGAGCTTTTTCTGGGGAGCAGATGTTTCCTTGTCACTTTGACGTAAGAGCAGGGAGGTGTATAGTTGCCCAGGACTCCCAGGCCTTTTTCGTAATTCCTGTGCTCTCCTATTCCCTGTAGTATGTCATTTAATGCTGTAGAACAGTGAGAAAGAACTGAAAATAGTTGTGTTTATGATGTAGACATTTAACAAATTATCTCAATAGAACTGAACAATTACATAGTTTCAGTGAACAATGTGTCTGTTAATTGTGATGATCATTAATACGCTTACTGCTTGGAATCCTGAACTCTCGTTATTATTGTTTTGCTACCTAATTTCAGACTTAAAAGTAGTTTATTTTCAGTTCATGTTTTAATCTCATACTTCTCTCCCATTACGTTTTCATTTTAGTTGCAAAGCCTTTTTTGAGCCAGAAAAGATTGTGCCTTTCTTAAGTATATAACAAGCTAACATCCTGATTATAGTTTGGAAAAATCAAGTAGAAATGTATCTGATTTAAAAGATGTGTGATTGTAGAGGGACTGTACAGTGTGGGTATAGCGTTCATGCTTAAAAAAATATTCTTGGGAAAGGATTTTTGTTTTGTTTGTTTCTAATTTGGATTAACAACTTTTTTTTTCCTTGGGGAAAAAGTGGGGAGCACAACAAAAAGAATAACTGTTTAATTTGATAATGCTGATTACTATTGGTTTTTGACCTAAAGACTCATTAACCTTTGTCTCAAAAAGCTTATCTAAATAATTCAGGGTTTATATTGGGAGTGGGAGAGCAGAGGATGTGGATTTTTGAACTCTTTTGGAACCTCACTGGCTCTGCATTTAGAACAGACTTGACCTTTCTCAGGCTCGGGTCCTGGGCTCAGTGTTCACCAGACTTTCTCAATGACTTTTTGTTCTTAAGGAGGGGGGAAGTCAATGCTTGTCTGGCTTGAGAATGTTTTTAGTGCAGGTTTGTAGTTTGCAAAACTAATACCTTCAGAATACAGGATATTTGAGATGAATGTCATGGGAAGAAAATATTCAGTCCGTAGACAATTTTGTGGAGTATGTGTTGTTTCTTGCATTGGGTGGGTGAGGTAGATGCTATTGATGCTCATGAGACTTCTTTCAAATTTTTTTAATATATTACACTGCACTCTTGCACTGTGAAGAAAGACAGAATAGCGAGATCAAATGAGGGGAAATATTTCTCTTCTGTCAGTTTATAGTAGTACTGTGTGCCTGTCTTTGCAGCAAGGAGCAGCATGACATTATTTTTATTCCATTTCCTGAGGAGCAGAAGTGGACATATCTGCAATTACCTTCATTAGTTAAATCTCATATATGTTTAATACATACAGCATGCAGTTAAGTGGAATTGTTATAGAATTTTATACTTTATCTTCATGTTTTATATGCTGCAGGTACTGCTTAAAATAAAGTGGAAAAGATTAGTAAGTTGAAGGGTATTTGTGCACATTAATTCTCAAATAAAAGTTTACAAGGAATTTTGAGAAATTTGGGATCATCAAAAATTTTAAAAAGGAAACGTATCCAGAAGTACCAACTCCCCTCAAATCCTCTGAAGATGACTAAACAAAAGTCAGGAGTCAGTTATGCAAAGGAGAGATTCTTTTCCCAAGTCTGAATTTAGTTCTTTGCACAATTTAGGGGAAGTTTAGGAATTATGGAAGTGTCAAAAGCACAAATTCTTTGTTCATCCTTATAAATGTCATACAAATGATTGCAAGAGCTGTATGGGAAAAAAAGAGTAATCATGAAACAGACCATCTAAAGAAATAAATTCAGGCAAATCAGTTCACCACATTCAATGTTGAACAAATTTCAAACTTCAAAACAAGTTTTAAGAAAGTATTTTAATAAACCTGACCTGTGAGGAAGTGTTAAAGAAAGAAACCTTTATTTTAAAGAAAACAGGTGATGAAAGTTGCTTGATGATTTTCTAGATTGGATCTTGTTTGCATCTTCTGTCATGTAAATCGGCTATATAATAACTTAGTTATGAATTCCTTATGACCAGTTGCAGTTGGAAGGAAGTGTATTCAGCTCTAATTACAAGTGAGCATCAAACCAACTACAGCACAGTTGAAAATGAATGAAATAACCCATCCACCTAAATAAACTAAACTTGAAGAGGGAAAAGTCTATTCTATACCTAAATCAGGAACGGTCTGATGTATATTCCATTCTAAAGCTAAGCCAACACTTTTCACAAATAACAATTGACTACATCTGCTTAAGTGCTTATTTTTGTGGTAATTCTAGACTGAAATGCTCTAAGGACTTTTTAGAAGTGCTGCACACTTGAAGATTTCAATTGGATGTGTGTGAACTTGGGGGGAAAAAAAAAAATCGTGTGCAAGGGATGGCTGGGAGATTCTTCTTGCCTGAATTGGGGTTCTGCTTTTGTGTTTTCCTGCAGTGGAGGCAGGGATTGGATTCTCTGTGTGGTCAGTGAACACAAGATTGTATTTACATTTTCATGCCAGGATTCCAATCCTAAACTGTCTGTTTCTTTCACTTGACTGAAGGAAGTCTAGACAACTAGATCAGACCAGGATGTAGTTGTCTGAAGCTGGCTCAGCAGAGTCCTATTTTTTTATTCCTAACTGGAGATGATTATGTTGGAGACCTCACTTTTAGGTATTTGTTTTAAATATTTCCTTAAATTGGTTTACCATGCTTGGCGTAAGGATTCACTCAGGTGAGTAAACTTAGGAGAATAAAAATGAGAAAAAAAAAGTTCCCATGACTAAAGCAACACCTCAAACATTTCTGTTCACTTTAAAGGATGCTGATTGATTTTTTAGTATTATTATTTTATTTTTTTTTAATACATCTGTTTGAAGTTAAGCTATGAAATTTCACAAATAAAAGGACTTCTGTTCTTGGCCATGATTTTTCTTTCTTCTTTTTTTTTCCTTTTTTCCTTTTTCTTTTTTTTTTTCCCAAGCAGAGAAGCTTAACAGACAATCCCAATGTTGTGATTGTGAATGGTTTCATTAAACAAGCAGATGGATGACTGTGTTTGTGGTGTGAGGCTTTGGGAGCTGACCTTACGGCAAGAAACACGGAGTCCAGAAGAGCCTGTTCGCCTAGGATGGAATGCTGCTGAGCTTCCTGACACAGAAGGATGCTTGGGAGGAGCTCTTGCTGGAATTACCCAGCAGAAATGTGGTAACTGAAGAACTGTCCTCTTTTGTCTGGGTGTTTTTTGCTGGTCTTTACCCAGTACTTGGTTTTCAGTGTAGCATTGGCTTTGAGGATTTTTCAGCCTGTAAATTATTAAGTGTCTGTTTCCATTAACAGAAGAAAGGGTGTGTGATTGCAGGTCAGAAAGCATAAAGCTGGGATACTGAGAGGCCAATGCAACCCTTACTCTTGTTAGTGCTGCTTTGAAATCTGTAGCTGAAAAAGACTTATAACAATGTAAATTAATTATTATTTTGATTTGGCATAACACATTAGAGAGTTCTCAGAATATGTGTATCACTCAAATGCCTCTCTGAGAAAGGATGTCCATAGAGTGCCTTTTTTTTCCTTCTTTTTCTCTGCAGTCAACCTTTCTGACTTGGCTGATTGCACTGATGTGAATTTTTTCCTGGCACAGAGATATATATTTAGTCCTACAGTCTCTTATTGCTTGGAACATTAATAAAATTCAACAATAGCATAATTTTCTAGTTTAATTCAAAGAGAAATAGTTCACCCATAAAGAATTAAAATCCATTAATCCATGAAAATATATCTGGAATTCATTATAATTTCAAGAGGAGCTTCCCACTGGAAACAGCAATTTTTATTTTTTATGAGAGCAGTTTTAAACCATGGAGTTAATACTGTTCTCCAGCAGTGCAAACTGACAATTATATAATTTCACAAACTTCAGTCTCTTTCCCTGTTGCAGGAAAGAAACCTGTTGCTATGGCCAAAATACAGTTCTAATATGTTTTCCCAAGGGAGATTTAAATTTAGGAGTCACTCCTTTACAACACAGACTAACCAAGCTCGGGTTGCTTATAGGACAAGGAATAAGGTTCCTTTCCTTGAACTCATTTCAAAATGGATGCCACAAATTTTTCAGTGTTAATTAATATTCTGAAAAAAGTTGTGATTCTCTCCTGTGAGCCTGAATAGCCTCCTACAGGGACATGAGCAGATAACACTGAAGACCTGTGTAACTTTTAATTACTCCAGAATCACACTGGAACTTTAGCCTGATGAACATGTGGTACTTATCCTCCTCACAGTCTCAGGGAGAGGAATAAAGAAATTTTTAATGGGATACTCAACCAGGAGGCTGAGTGTGATATGGTTTAAGGTAGCCGGGGGAAAATGCCAAACTTGATGATTTCAGGAACCTGTATGGTCAGCTCTGGGCTGATGAAATCTTTATAGTGCTAAGCCCTAAATCTTCAAAAACAAGACAGTTAGAAATGCATGTTCTTCCAAAAATTGCAAAAGACTTGTCTTTCTTGTTGGGATTATGGGGATTTTTTGTTTTGTTTTCTTTTCTTTTTTTT
>VWZG01012481.1:978949-1051193 GCA_013396735.1 Grallaria varia | reverse complement strand
TTTATTTTTTTTTTTTTTTTCCTTTGTGGAAGACAGCTGGAGATAGAGGTTATATTCAACTCCTCTGATGTTACATTACGTAGTTCTTTTTACAGAAAATAGGCATTTCTAGATATTTTCAAGATAATAACTTTCTCTTTCAGGGTTTTTTTCTGTACTCTTACACTGTTTCAGTGCAGACAGCTCTAAAGCAATTGTTTTAGAAAACATAGGTCCTGATTTTCTTGGAATAATGCAGTTGCACTTTTCCTTGCTAAGTTGGTAGTTTGGAAGAAAGCATCTTTTAACTATCCTCTTACATTCCACAACGTTTCTCTAATAATTTCACCCTATGGGTTTCTATTTCTGAGGTTGGATTTTTGTGGGTTTCTTTGTTAGTGAAGGTTTTTTGTTGTTTTTTCTTTTCTTTTTTTAATTTTTTTTTAATTTTTGAAAATAATACATTTGTTGCAATTTTATCATATATTTGTGCCTAATGTACCGAGACCCTGATGAAATGTAAGGTGACATATTTCCTCACTTGCTGTTTCTGTACCGGGGGATCCGTCTCCTGGAGGGCATCAGACTCCTGTGATCAGTCATATAACTCAGTACAAGGGTGCAAATGCCAAATTAAACACAATTCTCAGAAGAATTAAACACACTTCTCAAAAGAAGTATGCTTCTCTCTGTAGGGGAGGGCAGAGGAGGATTGTGTGTGTCTTTGCTCCATATCACATATTTAAACTTTCTCTGTTTACCTTCTCCCCAAACCTAGTGCAGAATCCAGGTGTGTTTTTCTGTGTTTTCCTTAAGTCATGTTTTCTTTGAAGGTTTTTTTTTTTTCTTAGTTTTTCTATGCTTGCTTCCTTTTTTTTAAAAAAAAATAAAAAATCATTGGGAATGAAAATTTATGAAGTAGGCCCAGTCTAGCAGTATCTCTCTTCAGAGGAAACTGGCTTTTAAAGATTTCCCTAAAAAGCAAAGATAAATTCATTTTAAAAAGAGCAAAAGAAAACTGAAAGGCCATTACAGTCTTATCTTAATAAACTTTTTTGTTGTTGTTCACTCCAAGGTCTTCCATTATTTTTGATGGCTTTTGTAAATAGGTATTTATAAAATTGGTTTAATTAACACATGAACACAACACAGAGAACAACTTACGGGGGAGTTTGGGAGGTCATAATGGGTCTTGCTTTGACAAACATCACCTTGCCAAGTGTAAACGGGAGTATGACCTGAAAAGCAAGTGATGTATTGCACAAGTTTTAGTTGGATCATTGTGTCCTTGGTTAGATGTTCTACTTCAAGGAGAACCAACTGAAGACAAGGCAGTGAAAATGAGCTGATATCTCTGATAATATTGGGTGGGCCAGTTAGGTTTGCTAAGGCTACATAAGGAGGACACAACAACTTTCATCTGTGTAAACAGCTGCTGCAAAGGAGCAAGAACAAGGAGCAAGTCTGTGATGGATGGAATGGAAGGTAATAGATTTATTGCAGTAAAGATGACTTTGAATAGGCATTAAGAGAACTTGTCACAAGTTATAAAAAAACAAAGAAAAAAAAAACACCCCCAAAACATAAACAAAAATCTCCCACCACTTGATCTGATGCCCTGAAAAAAGAACTTTAAGAATGGGTTAAACAAATATATGTCAAGAATTGCATGATATAAGTGATCTATTGCTAGTCCAAACAATAGATTACATTATCTTCTGGACTCCCAGAAGATAATATAATGATGATAGCTTTCTGATGATAAATTTTTAAGCTTGGAAATAAAACTTAAGTTGGGGCACATCAACTGGGGCTGAAAAGAAAGATCACCTTAAGTGTTTAGGGGAGCTTGGTTTTAGTTATGTGTTCTCAGTGTTGGACTTTAATGAAAATGAGTAAATTTTAGTAGGGTAAAAGTTCACAGGAAATCAAAATTTATATTTTCATATGGAACCCTTGTAGAAATGAAATTGTGGTTTGCATGCATGTTCTGTATACCAGTAACATGCAAACAAAGTAAAAATCGGTGACGTGGTAGGTTTTTCTCCCCCCTGACAAATAACCAGTAAAACACAGCTTGAATTTTGGCTGTCAAATAAACATAATCACTTACTTGTAAGTTCTCCACAAATAAAAACTATGAGAAAGAGAGGGATTAAATAAAGCCTAAAAGGGAAAATTTATTTATTGATCAGGAAGAAGCCACACTATCAGTCAAAATGGTTCATTCTGCTCAAGTATCAATCTAGGTCTTGAAAGCAGATATTTTCTTTTGGAAAGCTAATTTCCACTGAACAGTAAAGACCAGCAAAAAATGGTGACAAGTAGGATCTAAAGAATGATGGAAAGGGAAGAAGCAAAACTTCAAAAATGCTGATAGGAGAAGCAGCTTATGGATTGTCTCAAACCTACTAAAGCACTTTGTGCTTGACATATTCTTGCTAATTTGTGATCAGAGTGTATCTAACTAGCTATTTATCTGCAGTGCTCAGAATTGTTTGTGCCTCCTGTTTTCCATAACTGCTCCCCAGTGACTGAGCTGGGTTTGCAGGATTGGTTTCATAGAGGTAACAGCTGGCACTGTCTGAACCTTCACTGTGAACAGTCTTGACTTATGGGTGTGAAGTTACTTATTTACAGATCGCTGCAAGATGTGAACTTCTCATGCCTTCTTGGCAATATTTTATGCTGTTGGGTGTGTTCATCTCCTTTCTGCACAGGCCATCCAAGCTGCAGTATTGCTTGCTGTGGTGAGTAGCAGCAAAGAGCCAGACAGTTTTCATTTGTAATTATCCCTGTGATACAGCATTTGGGTTGCCTTCAATGCGCATAATTTCTTGCTTTTCTAATTAAAATATTTTCTGGTCATCAAAGCAGTACAATTCTGTGTACTGGGCCCAGTTTGTCAATGCCTAGACAGCTAAGGTGTGTTGTATTGTGGATTTTTATGTCTTCCCAAGATGTGAGATAGCATTGTAATTAAAAGTTTGCATCATTAAATCCTTGAAATCATCACTTCTACCTGTGATGATGGATCTTAGAACATTTTTTTTTTAATTTCTTCTAACATAAGACATCAGTCAGTCTCTTACCATGTTACAAGGAATTGTGCACAGTATTACCTACTGTTTTGGAGAAACTGCCCATTCATCCTTGGCAACAGCTTCAATGCTACCATTTGGACATGGTTGCAGATTACTATCAATGTTTTCTCTCAAAGTTGGCACAGCATTATTTTAAAGAAATGATGGCAGCTTCTGGGACTCTAAATCAAGTTGAGACTTCTATTGTATCTTTATCCTCAGTAATTTTGATGTAGGTTTAAAAATAATTTTTTTTTTTTTTGAATTGTCCTGCTACATCAGATGTCAGCATCTGATAGCCTCTATTGTTGTAATTTAAGAGTGTAAGTAAAAAAACTCAGTCTAACTCTGAAGTCTTTTGAAGCTATTTATTGTGTTGATATGGTCCTCCATGAGGAAAATTAGTGGTTATGTCTCTAAACCAAAGCTTTGATGCAGAAACCTTGATGCCATGCCTGCTGATCTGTAGTTACTGTGCTGTATAAACAAGACTGTGTTTGATTCTTTTGTTTAGCCGGTGTATTTTATGAGATTGTCCTATGTACTGATTCTCACTATACAGAGACTATGTAGTTTGTTGGGGAAGTCGTTTTTCTCCTTGGTCATTGAAGTCAGTATTGTTACTGCTTTGCCTGAGGGGATGAGTGTGTTGTTGGGTTCTTTCTCGCCCTCCCCCCGTCACAAATATAGTGTCTTTTATAAATTTGTTCTGCAGGAAGTTTGTTTTTTATTAATTTGTACCTAAGTTATATGCTGCTGTTCTTCAGCCACCTGTTCTGTGGTGGACCTTTCCAAAGCAGTATCTTAGTTGTATCCCACTGATGACTTCAGAATGGCTTTTTCCTGCTCATACTGAAAGCTCCTGGAGTTCTCAGTCATCATGCTTGTCTGTGAGCCTTTGTGGCAATCACCAGCAAGTTCCTTCTAGCTTTTCCCTGGTTTGCTTGCCACATTCCCAACCCCACAACATGAACCATAGATGAGAGATAGGGACTTACTGCCTTTATTGTCCATAATTGTGAAATCCTACATCAGCATATTGTAAGAGGTTGGTTGTCAGGATTGTAGGAAAAGAGAAAACCAATGGAAAGCTTCATACTGAAAAGAACAAGGGAACATAAAACCATAACTGCATGAAAAATTGCCACTATGTTTATCTCTGAGTCTATAATCCTGTGATTGCTGTGAAAAACAACTATATTTCATCTGCTTTCTGATACTTGGAAGAGTGTAGCAAGTGAACTGGTGTCTGCCATCAGGACACAAGACACCACTGTGCTTTGACAGTTTTTTTGACATGCATTTGCAGCATCTCTGAGAGCGGGAAATCAGCCAGAATGTAGGTTGTCATTGGTTGATTTTCTATTTTGGGTATGGATCTGTATTACAAACTGAAAAGACATGCAGAAGTGGTACAAACATTTCTGGACAGCATCAGACTCTGGAAGCTGTCCATGTGTGATTCTGAATACTTTATAGCTTACTAGTGGAGTGCTGGGAGGTCTGCCAAGGTCACTGACTCATGGAGGTCGTGGAGCTGTATCTCCACAAGTCTCTGGGCTCATTGCCACACAAAAAGTCCTGGCCAGCGCTGCGTTCTAGGTCAGTGTGTGCTGAGGCCATAGATGGGCATGCAGGCCCAACTGCTGCATGCAGCATGAGGGTATTGCCATGAGCAGTGGGTCGAAGACACCAGATCTGTCGATGATGGATGTGTTCTGGGACCACAGTGCCTGCCTCCTGCATCCCCCTCCTGCTCCTTTGCAGCCACAGGCACAACCAGGCATCAAAATGATCAATGTGTATACCTTGAAAGTTTATCCCCCCTTGCCCCCTGTCTTTTCCTTCATGTTTCCCAGAGTATGTCTGTATCTTTTCTGGCACGGTAGTTCTCCTTAAGCTTTCCAATGTAGCTGAGTTTTGTTTTTATAGATGATCAATGGCAATAACCAGTGTCTGCTTTAAAAAGGTGTGAAAGCTTGCTCCCCTGCAGATGCAGGCTGCCTCACCTGTACCACGTCACACAACCTACCTACCTGCCCTGGCTTAGTGTTCTGTGCCCAAGAGCCAGAGTTCCCAAGAGTGCATCCCATTCCTGAGTTCCCCACAGTGTTTTATGTGCAGGGGCAGAGAAACACTAGTAGAAGGAAGTTTGCTGGCAGGACCAGCTCTGCTGGCACACTTAATCTAGAGGGGAGGGCACATATCTGTAGATACAGGATTTGGATATTATATGTAGAAAATATGTCTCTTTTCAGTGCCTTTTTCACCTTTTTAGTTTGTTGAGGCCATTGGAAGGCTTTTAGAAGGCTTGGATCAAAAAATCTACTTCCATTGGCTTCTGTCCGCTTCAGTGCCATAGTTTGTACAAAGAGAGACAGATCATAAGCACAAGCCTTTAAGGTAGAAGGAAAAATACAGAGGTATTTGGCAGGGCTGTTAGATGTCCTTATGTCTGTAGTAAACACCAAGTGCAAGTCATCGAGTATTTTTTGCTCTTACAAACCATGAGTCAGAACTGTTGGCTCTCTGTATCTTTATGTTAGATGGTATCCATATAAGCAAGTACACTGAGGAACAACCCTTTTATAAAATAGTGGGTGGGAAAGAGAATGATAGAAAACCCAAAAACAAACACAAAAACTAACCAAAAAACCCAAACCACAAGCAAACAAAAACAAAACCAAGTTACATTTCTGCAACCCAAGATGTTTCATGATTCCTTTGGCTGGGCTACATCACTGCCTGTGCTACCAGGTCAGATGCCTCAGCATGTGGGGGGGCATCTGCTGCTGTTCTAATGTCCTTTTGAACTATGCCCTGCATGCATGATCCTCTGGGAGACTTGTAAAACTGCTGAGTGCTCCAGTGAGTTGCCTCTCTCACGCCTTCAGCGGAAGTGAACAGGTATCACAAGATGCTCTCTTCTGCCTTGTGGAAGGAATTGGACTTGGTGACTGTCAGGAAGCCTGGCTGTTCCAAATGAGTGTGCCATCTCTTGAGTGGTAGTGGGAGGTCAAGTTCTCTTCCATGTCTGCTGTTTAGTAGCAGGTTAATTATATTTTATTTATTTTAGTAGTCTATCTTTGTCAGCCAATAAGCAGTTGTGTATGGAAACGAGCTATTTTCCCAAAAATAAGTTGGTCTGCACTGGGGAAACTAATTTGAGAGTTCTTGCAAAATTTGCTTTGCTGCTCTATCATGGATGAATAGGGCTAGCTCTCCAAGAAGTCTGAGGTAAGTATACTTTAAAATGTGTTTTGATAGGTTTAGTCCTAATAAAGACCTACTAAAACAATTCTTATGTCATGGGAAGCAGTCAGCCTGCAGTATTTCACTTTGTTGTTAGCCCGAAAATTTACTCTGGATATGGAAGAGGCAAAGGAAGATAAGACATTAAAGGTATAAAAAAAGAGTAAGATGGTAAAGAAGGTCAAATAATAACAAATACTTAAGATTTAGTTGTGGACTGTGAACAAACATTACCTTTTTAAGCTTTTAACTTAACATCTTTAAAAGAAATTATATCTAAGTGTGTTATTTTGTTTGAATACTTTGCTTCAAGTCCTTTCTGGCTTTTTAAAGGCATTCTATAACAAGGGTTTTTTAATCTTTCCATAGGAAGAAGTTTAGCAAGTTTTAGGAGTAGACTAATGACACAATATTGGTATATCAGGACTAATATGTGCATTTCACAATTTTCAAATGTGTAACACTTGTCTTGGTTTCTGCAGCCAAAGTCATGTTTTGTTTCTGTGCAGCCTCTAAATACAGTACGGCTACTCAGGTGTAACTGCTAGTAGAGCATTGTCAAGCTTGTAGATTTTGTCAGCCTTAAAGGATACAAGAAAGGGAAACTTGGGGACAAGGAGAGAAAATTAAAAACAAGTTTCCTGTTTCACAACCCAGACCTGTAGCCTGAATCTAGAAAGCTTGTATTCTTCACAGAATCACAGAGAAAGCTAGGTTGGAAAAGACCTCTGGGATCATCAAGTCCAAGCTTCGACCTTAAAGAAGTGTGTCTGTGTGTACATGAGTGTATTTCCACATGTAGTTTGGTTTCAGATATGAAACACTTTCTCTTGGAAATTGTTGACTTTTTGAAATGGCTGGAGTTTTTACTATTGAATAGGCACTCTAGAAAAATAAATTTTTGTTCCAAGTTTTCATTTGGCTTTTTTTTTTTTTTTTAATGACCTACAAAATGTTTGAAATTGCCTGTAAGCAAGATGTATTGAAATGATGCAGTGGCACATAAGGAATGATGGTGGATTAGAATGCACAGCAAAATGTAGAAAGGCACTACAGGTTGAAAGTCAGTGTTGAGAAGTGCACGAAATATTTGTGATGATTTCCAAGTGTGCATCCAGTTGTGCTTCTGTCAGACTGAACTGAAACTCCTTATTTTTTCCCCTCTCATAGGTATTGTGAACTAGGCTGTGCCTGCACTGGCTGTTCTTGCAGTGCTCAGATCTCTGCTGTGCATCTTCAGCACCTGAAAGTGAAAAGAAATATAGGTGCTGAAATGAAGTTTTTGTTGTATTCAAGTTGGGCTGAAAAAAATGGTGCTGTTGAAGAGGATGGCAAGAAGTGCAGAGTGCTGAAGTAGCTCCTGACTTTCCAAATGTTAAAATTTTATTGCTTGGCATTGACAAGCCAACTATAAATAGTAGTAATAACAATAATTTTATTTATTGGGCACCCTTCCATCGTTAATGTCCTGTTAGATGGCTCACAAAAGGTATAAACTGCTGTTAATGTCCTGCTAGGAGACTCATAAAAGAAATAGAATATAAAGGCAGTTTAATGCTTAATGGTTTATGCTTTTTCTTTTGTGTTGATGTAGAAGATTACAGTAAAAAGGCCAATTTTGTATCTTCATTGAAATTAATGGAGTTTCAGCAATTTATCAGAAACAGGTCCAAAATATGTTAGTGCTTGTTCTTAAGGTTCCATTGGCTGATGCTGGAACATTCCTGATTGGTTTGCAAGGTACCTCAACTGGATTAATTAGAGGAGGAAAATACTGTTTTTCCCCCCTCTAAATTCTGCTTACTGCAAAATCTACTTGCTATAAAATGTCATGTTCTGTAGGCTCCTTTTCCCGTCTTCTGACTAAATTGCCATTTCTTGTTCTCATTCTTTTCATCTTTTATGTTGTTCATTAAAAATGTTACATTTTATGCCCAGTATTGTTCACAGTCTACAAGGTTTTTATCACTTAGATAAAAGCAATCTACTTAATGCACAGCTGGTCTCCAGAGTGATCTGATTGCTTTTGTGATAGGCCTTAGACACCTAATGCTGTGCAGAGCACTTCTGTCCTGGTTCCAAATAACTAAATTAAATTACATGCAGATGAATTTGGTGTATAAAAGCGTATTTGAAGAAGAATTTCAGATTTATGGCCAGTCTGGTTGTGCTTTCCAACATTTAGTAGCACTGTGGTCTTTGAGTGGTCTCACTTATTTCTTCAAGTACAGCTTCAAGCTTAGTTTGAGCATGACTTCCTTCTTCTCAGTCCTCTGGTGGAGTGGGAGAAAGGCATCTTGAGTCTAGAAAGGAATTATATGCTTCTCTGGTAGCGTGGAATTTGAAGCCTAATTGCTTCTGAGGTCTAAAAGATGATGTGAGATACCTGGCCCACATATTTCTGTGAGTTCTGTTCTAAGTTCCTTGACATTTGCCACATCTCAGACACTGGCCACTCCAGCCCCTGCTTGGAATTTTGGTGGATAGCAAGATACCTCACTACTTAGGCAGTGGAGTATGATGCCTAAGTTTTTCTTGGTGATTTAGCCCAAAAATGAGACATTCTGCTTCTCTTTACCATGATGGTGCTTTTACCTTAAATCATCTGTGTGTTCTGAAACAAAAAAAGAAAGTTTTGATGTAAAAAATTATTACTTTTGCCCCATCCTCCAACATATTTTCATATAGTATCAGCTTATAATAAAATGAACAGGAGGTTTTTAAACAAACCTCTTGTATTATTTAGTGCACGTGCTGAGACCACT
The DNA here is from genome assembly GCA_013396735.1 of Grallaria varia. NCBI lineage: Eukaryota > Metazoa > Chordata > Aves > Passeriformes > Formicariidae > Grallaria > Grallaria varia. The sequence goes on along the minus strand of VWZG01012481.1, from coordinate 1,042,114 downwards.
CAACAGCTTTTCTTTTTATTGAAGATTGGGTTTCCTTTTTTAAAGCTGACAACCTGCTTCCAGATGGTGTCCTACATAGGTGGTAACAGTCAACAGGTACCAAATACACTTTCATCTACACTTCCCTGAGAATATATTACTTAGCAGGCTTTGGTCCCAAGATAATAAAATAGTTGCAAATCCTGGGTTATTAGGCTTCATCAAATTCTAGTTAAGGTTAGCCCTGGTCACTATGTAGCCAAGCCAAAGTGATTAGACTTTTTGCTCATGGCAAATGTTAAATCCCATTTAGATTTGATTAATTTTTTTAGAATTTTTAAACCTATTTGCTTTAACAAGAAATATGCCATCCTCTGTGGGCTTGGAACTGTTGTAAAGAGTCTTTTCTGTGGCTTCTTAAGCACTGTCTGGCTTTGTCCACACTTCATTAAAGGCATGTAGTGGCTCAAGAGGATTAGGATAACTCAAACCCAGCATTTCTACTCCCAGTGGAAATTAATCTCTTGCAAAGAAAGCTGTGCAGCTTTTCTTCTTGCTTTATTTCTTAAACTGCCTGTAGCTCTGTCACCATTTCAGACAGTGTTTAAAGACCCAAGCGTGAGGCCCAGTATATTAAAATATTTGATTATGGCTCTCCCTGATAAAGTAATTAGGCTGTATAAGACTTCATCTTTGGGCTTCTAAAATACTTTCTGCAGTTATCAGTGCCTGCTGCTCTATATATTTCTAGATATTTAGAAAACTAAAAAGACTGAGATTTTTGCACTGCTGTGCATGGCACAATGTGAGCTGCGTTTCCAAGCACTGTGCTTACAGTTGGGTGCCACAAACTCTAGTCATTCAAACTTTTGAAGGCCAGATTGGATGGGGCTCAGTGGTGTCCTTGCCCATGGCAAATTGTTGGAACTACATGGTCTTTAAGGTCCCTTCCAACCCAAACCATTCTATGATTCTCAGGGGTGGTGAAACATCTTCTGCCAGCAGATGTTTACACCCTGCTTCCAGCTGCTGTTGTAGTTCCCTTTTCCACTTCTTTCCCTCTTCCCCTACAAGAAATACTTAGGAGATATCAGTAGTTCTCTACTTGGAATTTTCATGAGTAGAAATGTTGCACCCACAAAGTGAATCCTGATGACCTAGCACGGCCTGGTGTGCTAAGAGCCATTGCACTGTATCTTAAAACAAAGTGGCCATGGATATAGATTTAAACGGTAGTCTGGAAATAAGGAGGAAGTATTGCATACAAGTTTTTTGTACTGTTCTCAGAAGCAAATACGTCCATAAAACTGAAGAGCTTCTATTCTGTTAGTCAGTGCCAGGTGGTCCTCAGATTTGTGGTGTTACTAATGAGAGGTCCCAGCTGAACATGCCAGCGGAGCTCACCTGTCACACCCAGATAGACCAACAGCAGTGACCTAGACTGACTTGTTAGGTCACGCTTGAGTGGCCAGTGCACACATGGAGGAGAGTAGCGGAGGCACTGCTGTGGAGCAGGTGAATTGCTGAGACTTGGTAGCTCAGCATCTGTTTGTACATCGTGCAGAATTCTCTGATTTTCATTAAACTGAAATAAGATTTTTCTTATCTTTCTAATCAAAAGAAGATGTCTGACAATTCCCTTTGTAATCATACTGTAAACAACTGTGGGTAATTGTTCTTTATTTTCTTTTGTTCTTTACTTCATTTCTGTTTTCTCCACTGTGCATCACTGTACAAAGTAGTAATGAAAGAAAGGAAAATGCATTCAATGTTTGCACGTAGTTTTGTTTTCTGACTAAGAAGTAATTTCAGACTGTACCTTGGTTGTAGCTGTTCATTTCATCTCTGGGAAACTCCTTTGCTGAAAGTTTGCCGTACTTATTTCTGGGTTTAAATACTGGACCATCTGGAATCAGGAACCTTAATTGAGTTCTGCAATTTTTACAAGCTTATAGGGAATAGATAAAAGCTGAGCTTAATAAATATTGAGGTTAAACTTGAGACTCAGCTGATAAGATAGTAAAGCTGTGCAAACTTTTCTTTCGAAACTTCACCAGGTACTGGGAATCTTCATGTCTGACTGTGAAAGTAAATATCTCATGGTTCTGATGCCAAACAAATCATACATTTGATATGGAATTTTTTTTTTATTCCGCAGCTGTGAAACATTAGGGCTATTATATCACATGAGGTAGGACCTAGAGTAAGAGTAATTTATTTACCATAAATTTTCTGGGTTTTTTTATGTGAGTCCTTCAACTTTGATAAACCTGTTCCTTTCCCCTATTATTATCATATATATATATATGCATATATGTACACACACATCTATCTTTCTTATCTTAGGAGAGGACTTTGGGTCAGCATTATTTTTTCATATGTCTTTATAATAACTTATTTCCACTGCTGCCCTGGACAACATCATTCAGGAAATGTTTGATCATTCATTCAGTATGTATGTGAATTTTATTGCAGCTTCTCATACTGCTTTGTTTGGTTGGTTTGCTTTTTAAAGAAATATTTTGATGAAAGAAATTGGGAAGGATGGTGGGCAAGCTCATTTTGCCGCATGGCCTCCAATTAAAAAAAATACTTATTGTAAAAAAAAACAAAAAAAAACACCACACCCAAAAAGCAAAAGCAAATAAAATCAAACAAACAAAACCCCACAAACAACAGCAAAACCTGAAAATGCTTGTATTCAGTAGCATTTTCATTAAGGATGGCTAACAGCTCTAAAACTGTTCAGCTGTTGCCAATAGCATTTTCATATTGTACCTTCTGGGGGTTACTATCTTGCTATTTAAAAATAAATAGACTGATATATAGGCAGACACACCAAAAAGAAGTAGTATTACTGACAACTCCACTATAACTTTCAGCCTGTTAACATAAAACTCCACCACTAAATCTCTCAGGGTAAACTATGCAGAGATAGAAAAGCCCCAAGGTATTATAAGTGATTTTGATATAAATTCCAATTTTATTTTATGACCATTTTACAGCTGCTTCTAGATATCTTCTCTCGTAAACTACAAGGTACAAGGCAAATGTTACCTCTTTTTTTTCTTCCTGCGGAGTTTCAGACAGTTGGTTTATTGTGACATGTTAGCAGCCTTTTCTCTGCACTGCACATCCCGAAGAATGAATTTTAATGAGACTAAGCTAGCAGAAGACCCATAAAGAAGATGCGATTATGTTTTAAGTATTCATAAAAAAAAGTTACATTAAATTTACACATTTTGATTTTGTCTGTGACAGTCAAAAAAGAATTAGACTGAGAGTGTATTGCAGAATCACAAAATGGTTGGAGTTGGAAGGGGCCTTTGGAGATCTAGTCCGCCGCCCTCCTAAAGCAGGGTCACATAGAGCAGATTGCGTAGAATTGTGTCCAGGCAGATGTTGAATGTCTCTAGAGATAGAGATATTTTCTCCACAGCCTCCATGGAGTGTTTCAGCACTTTGTCAGCCTCAAAGGGAGTTTTTCCTTAAAGTCAGATGGATCTCTCTGTGCTGCTGTTTGTGCCTGTTGCCCTGTGTCCTGTTGCTGCGCACCACTGTAGAGAATGTGGCCCCATCCTCTTGACACTTCTTTTCAGATATGTGGGTTCATTGATAAGACCTCCTCTGTCATCTCTGCTTCACTCTGAACAGACCCAGCTTTCCCAGCCTTTCCTCATAAGGGATGCTCCAGTCTCCTCATCATCTTTGTCACCCTCTGCTGGACCTGCTCCAGGAGCTCCACATCTCTCTTGTACTGAGGAGCCCAGAACTGGCCACAGCACTCCAGATATGCCTCACCAGGACAGAGCAGAGGGGCAGGATCACCTTCCTGTGATTGCCTGCTGGCAATGCTCTTCCTAATGCACCCCAAGGATACTGTTGGCCTTCTTGGCCACCAGGACACACTGCTGGCTCATGGACACCAGTACCCCCGGGTCCTTCTACACAGACTTCCTTTCCGTCAGGTCAGACCCCAGCCTGTGCTCGTGCATGGGGTTATTCTTCCTCAGGTGTGTGACCCTGCATTTGCCTTTGTTGGACTTCCTTAGGTTCCTTTCTGCCCATCTTTCCAACCTGTCTAGGTCTTGCTGAATGGCAACGCAGACTTCTGGTCAGTGGGCTGTAGGGGACTGCGTAAATCCATTGCACTGGAGTGACTGCTGTATGGGCTGCAGACCTAGAAACATTTCTCCATACAAATAGGAAAGTTTTTTGCTGGAGGAGGCCAGATGGAGAAAGCTTGAAGCCCCTGGTTAGTTCCATCGTACTGACTCCTGTAACATCCCTGCTGAACGATGTCACTCGTGCACATATGGTTATAGGATGAAACCTTAGTCAGTAGAAAAACAGTAAGCCCTACAAAAAAGTGTTAACCTGTAAACAGAAGGCTACTTCAATAGGGTATGGGATGATGCCTGAAACTTGGAGCAACTCCTATATTGAATGGGATCTTCATCTGCAAACTGAGGTGGGGATACTTTGATATGTTCACACTAGGTTTTGTGTTGCTGTGAAACTGAAGTTCTATGAATGTCTTCTAACTGAGAGTATGTTCAGATTAGGTATTATGAAAAAATTCTGTACTGTGAGGGTGGCGAGGCACTGGAACAGGTTGCCCAGAGAAGCTGTGGGTGCCCCATCCCTGGCAGTGTTCAGGGGCAGGTTGGACAGGGCTCAAAGCAATCTGGTCTAGTGAAAGGTGTCCCTGTCCATGGCTGGAGTTGCAATTAGATGATCTTTAAGGCCCCTTCTGACCTAAGCCATTCCACAATTCTATACTATGTTGTGAAGAATATAACAATTAAACATTTTTAATAGTATTTTTCAACTTTGCTCCTCATAAGATGAATAAACTCGTGATCAAAAAAAGTCATCTTGTAATGTCATCTAATAATGAAGTGTTTGGAAAAATGAAGCCTTTGTTGAAAGTTTCACTTGCCTTTTTGGTACTGGCATTTGTTTCCTTGCTGGCCTGCAACAGATAGTTTCCCAGAAGTATACTATGGCTCTTCTGAAGTCCCGTGGACTGAAAGGAGACCCAGGACAAGTCACTGCTCTGATTTAATTTTCATAGAGTACATCATGAAAATATATAGGAATAGGGGCCATTTTTTATCCAATTTCTTCTTTGATTACTGTTTTATTCAACTACATGATTCTGTCTGTCTATCATAGTACAGAAATTCTGCCTAATTTTTTCTTTCATTCTTTGTTCAGACATAAGATTTTTATTTGACATTTACATCTTCTAAAAAGAGAAATCACCTGGTAACTTATTTCTATTCAAGTCCCTTTTAAGGCAGCAATAAAGAAACAACAAACAAACCCTAACCTCTAATCAGTTCATCTTTATATAGGCATTTAGAGCCCTATCATGCTGTGATGAGCCCTAAGTTTCTAGTCTGTTTTAAAAACTGTTTTGTGAATGGGACTAAAAGCATAATTGCATCTGGAGTATTTGGTATGGAAGTACTTCAATTCAGTCTTTTTCAGCATTTCTAGTGGTTCAGTCAGAGGGAGTAACCAGTAAATCCTGGTCTGTGAATTTAACTTTGAAGTTCTTTGCTGGTTCCATGTGGGAGCCTGTCCATTAGCAGGCTAAACATCTGTCTTCAGGTCTAATGGGTATGCCTGCTTCTCCATACTGGAGGTCTTTAAAATACCCCAAAAGATCTTTTTTTCCAGCTAAGTGTGTATTTGTTCATAGACCGGCCATGAGAAGAACAAGCAGTTTTGCTTCAAAATCTATGAAATCATCTTCACTCAAGGCCCACTAATGATTTTCAATTTTTAGTATGGGATTAATTTTTCATAAGTACAGATTAGCTCAGCATAAATATAGTAATCAATGTTACATTATGGAAAGTTACAGCTAATTTTATTCTGAAGAACTGAGAGACCTTAGAAATGAAACTTTTAATGGCCTGGTACAAAGTTTCAGTTTTACTTTACCCTGAAATTTACTTGATCCTTTTTAATCTGAATGTCTGGATGCACAATTCTCAAATACAAGCATTTAGAACATTGAGTCTTGTATTTTGAATGCACTTAACTGTGGGTTAGATTAAGGACATTCTTAATGATATAATCTTTGTACAACTTATATGGTTGCTCCATGTCAGCTAATTTAAAAAAAATATTTTTCATATAGATTTGATGCCTCTGGGCTGAAAATAACACTTCCCAAACACTGTTACAGAGACAATGATAGAGTCTTCTACAGTAAGTGGTCAAAGTATACACAGGTTATGTCTTGACTATCCAAATATTTTGAAAAACTTGCTTCTGTTATGTGTTGCATTCCTACCTTTCAAAGAAAAAGTAATCTATGAAGTGCATCGAATCATAGTAAATGATTTTTGATGTGTACCTCATTAATTTTTCATTGACTATCAAACAAGAAAAGCAATTGAGCAATATTCATCATTGCAATAAACCAAATTAAACAAGATGTTTCCTAATGGGCCTTATCCGGAATAACAGAAGCCCGTGAAATGATTCAGCACAGGAAAGGAATGTTTAGTGCTTTCGCCCCAGGCTTACTTGTGCTGATACCATCTAAATAAATTGATGTTGTTAAACAGCACAAGCTCCTGGGGGGATGCTTACTTGGGTTTGAAGAGTGGTTTATTTTGGTTACAGCTTTTTCTGTTTATAGTCAGTTTAAGGGGAGCTGAGTTCTATTATTTGTGAATTGGGAGAAGATTGTCCATGCTGGAATCTCCTTCCATTGGTTTACCAGACAAGGCTATAATCTCAACTGAGTATTCAGCTACAGCATGTATAGATAAGGAGGTAGATAAATACTCTAAGTTTATGCTGCCTTTGGATTTGGCTGACTTTTCTCATCTGTGTTTTTAAGGTCCTCAGTAGTAGTTTTCTTTCCCTGTTCCTCTCATAATTTGTACCATTGTTGATTGAATAGGTGCTGTAATTCAGAAAAACATTTGAGGAAGGCACTTCAGTATTTCTGTGTAACCAGAAACAGCTCTAGGGCAAGAGGCCACAGTGGGTTTTTTTGGGTTTTGTTACTGTTTTTGTTTTTAATGTTTTTTAACAGCAGAGATGAATAGACAAGCACAGAACTGTCTGATCTTTCTCTTTCCAACATGTTAGAGCTCTTACATATGCCTCTTGTTCACTCAGGTACTTCTATCTCCCGGTTCGGTGCTGTACTAGTTTTAGGGGTATTGGTGATGAAGGATTGAACAAAATTATCCTTTATTTAAAAGCAAATAAACAGAGTACACAGAGAGCAGGGCTTGGTCTGTCCATGAAATCTTCAGATATGCTGGTGATTTGCTGTTTGTAACTTAAGTCCTGTTTGCATTAATTTTATCTTTTTGTTAATTTATAGCTTTGTAGTTTGCAGGTACTGCTTTAATTTGAGCCTCTTGCGTGAGATGTGTAATCTGTTTACTCAATAGCTGAAAATGTGAAACGGATCTTTCTTGTTTTGTTTCCAGTCCCTCTTTGTCCCTTGATATTCTTCCTTCCCAATTCTGATTTAGCTGTAGCTGAAAAACAAAACAACAAGGAAAACAGTGTCTCCATAGACGAATGAAACATCCCTGCTAGAATAAACAACCCAGCTGTCCTAGTTACAGTGGTCTGGACCAGTTTATCACTATGTGGTTATAATCAAATCTGTGTATTCTACACCCTCTATGTCACTTCTCATGGACTGTTAATAATGGATAGTTTGCATGCCCAGGGCACACCTGACACCTCAGGCTACAACCTGGGTCTTAGAGAACCCTGTGAGGCACAGGAATGTTTCTGTCTTCACGCCAGTGACTCAGCCATGATCACTCCCCTCCAGGAAGGTATCAGCACCTTCACAGCCAGCCTGAGGGGTCCTGTCTGCTAATGGGCCATTAGGGACTGGTGTAATAGGTAGCTGCAAGGACCTGGACCATCAAAGATTCCAAAAATACCCCATGACTCCCAGAGTTAAATCACCCATTTGTGAAACTCCCCACCCTCGGGGAGGTACTGGGCATTCCCACCTGAATGTATATCGTCTTTGGGTTTTGGGACTTCTGGTACCACTCGTCGGATCCAGAGGAGAACCAGATCCTCAACAGGACTGTGATCATTACTTCAGTAGAACTGTGACCATCATCCTGATCAACAGGTTTCCTTTCCTTTTACTTTGCTCTCAGGGGGACCACATGGTGCTCAGCACAGGGGCTGATGAACACTCTTCTCTTCGTGCCCCAGGGTGCTGGGTTATACATCTGTCTTCATGAATTAGAACCAGTTTTCTCTGTGTCATTGTAGTTAGTGTAAACTTTTCAGTAAATTGTAACTCGGACTTGTAATCTCTCTTGAGCTGGATTCATTTCTCCTGCCAGTTTACCTTTTAACCAGAACACCAGCTCATTTTAAAAATCCCGGTCTGAAGATATAACTGTGCTCGTTGTAACACTAGATCTGTGGTGGTACATTTCCCATTTCATCTTCCCCAGTGCCTTATGCTGCCTTCAGCTCATGGGCAATGGGGTGGACGGACAAAGCTGCAGGGAAGGGGAGATGGTTTTCCTGCACAGGTCCTCAGAAAGCAGGACCTCAGTACAGGTTTTTCAGCTATTATGCACTAACAGGACATCCCTCCCATTCTGGGACCTGAAACTGCTGAGATGGCAGTGCCTCTCTTAAAGTCTTTGGTCAGGTCTTACTTCTCCAAGTTTCATAAATACATGACCAACTTTACATCTGTTATGTTTCGCATGGTGTATTTGTATTATTTTTTTACCAAGTTGGATGCTTGTTTATTATGGTACCCAAATTGCTGATTTTTTTGTCCCTTCATGTGTTGTCTTCATCTTGATGAAGAACAGGGAGTTCAGCGCATTATATTAAGTAGTTACTGGTGGATTTTGTCATTGCTTTTGGTGTAATTGTTTGTTGAATAAATAGAAGCATTTGTTTCAAGTGCATTAAACCTCACAAATACCCCAAACATTCAAATATCAGTCCTCTTTTCCCCTGCAAGATAAAAATCTTCAGTGTCAAATCATAGAATTACAGAATGCATCAGGCTGGAAGGGACCACAACGGCTCATCTGGTTGAACCTCCTACTCAAGCAGAGCCATCCCAGAGCACATGGCACAGTAAAGTTGTTCTTCCTCATGTTCAGGCAGAACTTCCTGTGCATTAGTTTCTCTTTCAGATTTCCCAGAAGCAGTTAGTTATAAGTTCATTGAGTCAATCCAGTTTTCTGACAGGTTTGGTTTTTTCATTTCAGTTTTCATGAGGGAAAAAAATGTCAACAAAGAAAACAAAGTTCTGAACATAGATGCAAGAGTCTGTGCTGTAAACTGCAAGGATTATTTCTTTTTGTTTTTCCGAGGAGTGCGGAACTTAAAAAAAAAAAAAGGCAGTAGAATTATGGGAAACAGAAAGCTTAGACCACATAATCTCTGCAATAAGTAATTTTAGAGTCACAATACTAGGTTACTCCTATTACTGTTCTCTATGAAAAAAATGGCCAAGAGAAATATTTTTCCCCATTTCCCTTTTAATAGGGCCTCTTTTTTTTTTTTTATATTTGTTTACTTATCAGATGCACTGCAGCCTCAGTCTGCTAACATCTATTTGTGTGTAAATTGAAATGATGTTTTGATAAAAGCTGTGGAGTATTTTACTTGAACAATAGATCGGTCAAATGTTGAGGATTTTTTAATTGATTTTTTTTTGTTTTGTTTCAGGTAAGAAAGGTTTCTTTTTCAGAGGAAAAGAAGAAAGCTGAGGAAAGTTTCATGTATAGTGTAGTAATATCCAGAAAGAAACCAAAGATAATCATGATTTATCCAAAGATGTGAAGCCTAAGGTCAAGAACATTTTATACCTTAAAGTGACAATATCAAGGAAAACTTTGTCACTGTATCTAAATGTGTTATTCTTAATTTATTTTCATAGCTTTGGGCATAAGACTTCCTTATTAATGCAGAGATAGTGTTGTCATATAGGTCATCTTTCCTATCACTGTTGGTCATGTTATCTGAATGCCTATTTGTATGTAAACAAGTTTTTATATAAGGGTGGAAGTTGCCTTGATTTCTGATGCTCTTATTAAATACATTGTAATGATAATTCTGACCTTCTTTTTAACTCTCATGTCTTTGCTGCTTTGTAGTCTGACTATAGGAAAGAAATTTTGACCAACCTCACACAGTGTTTGGAATGAATGAAACTTTAATTTCTCTTCAGTGATAAAAAAAAAGAAATGAGGCTTTCTGTGTGGTGTGGGTTTGTGGCCTTATTTTTTTGTTGATTGGGGTTTTTTGTTTGTTTATAGGGTTTTTTGTTTTGTTTTGTGGGGGTTTTGTGGGTTTTTTCCTGTTGTCTTGTGGATTTTTTCGGTTTGGTTTGAGGGTTTTTTTTCCCCATTAAGTTCCATACCTATTTACTGATCACTCTAGGTCACTAATTTGGGAGTGGATGGGGAAAAACTTGCAGTACCCGGTAGCATGACATCTAAATATCATTTCGAAATTGATCTGTGTGATACGGATAATACACAGATTATCTTTAATGATGCTGAGTCCAAACATCTGTAATTGATTTCTGTGAAGAAATGCCAATTTATGGGTTGTCTGTGGGTCTTTGTTTTTCCTAGTATGTGTATACACCATATAAAGTGCTAATTTTGAATTGTCCTTAAAGTAAATTCTTCAAGATAGATCAAACAGACTAATGGAATATTGTACTTTTTTTGTTTCTAGGAAAATTTATAACCTGTTCATCCATTTATTTTCAGTATTTTTGCATTCAATACTTTGTAGAAATATAATTAACTTTTTCTTAGTAAGAAAAAAAAGTCTGGAAAAAGCAATATGCAGTGGTTGGTGATCCTGTTCTTGTAAGGTTGTTGATAAGGGGCAATCTTTGGTTTTAATTGTTTTATTCAGATTTTAACCTTTACATCATACTCAGTTTCATTATAACCTCTCCCTAATACTGATGCTGTATTTCAGTCAGTTGAATTACAAATAATTAAAAAATTATCAAAGTTACAGTGAAAAATATACACTTTTTCTTCTCACCACTGTATATTTAGTGAATTGTTTTTTCCAGCGGCCTGTTACACAAATCAGTACAACACCTTGGGCCATGAAACAGTGGATGTGCTCAGAAAGACTTGTGTTAACTCTCGTGTGCAGTTAGAGTTGTACAGTGCTGTCACATGATCCAGTACATTAATATGGATGAAAAAATGTGTTAATGTCAAGTTCCTCTACAACTACACTTATTTTTTAGTTATCAGTGCTTACTGGTATAGATAATGCTAAATCAAGCTATTTCTTCCTTCTTAGTACTCCAAGAAAAATATAGGTATGACAATGACCCCACAGTACTTTGTTAAAGCAAGCATTAGAAATATGAAGGAATCTGTGATTCTCTGAATTGCTCTTTCCAAGTTGTATTTGTTATTTCTTTATTTTCCAAGTAGTGGTTAGTTTTATAAAAATAAATATTTATTTTCATTGGGTTTCTTGTGTAAACTAGATTCTATATTTACCCTGACTTTTGGGAGCATTTGCAGATGTGTTCTCAGAAGGGGAAAATGTGTGGCTTGGCCCAGTTGTCCCACTGCCTCTTATCTACTTTAATTAAAATGTTTCTCTTTGAAGATTCTGAGGCCTAAAGGACAGTGTAGCAAACAATGACATAAAGAAAGTGGTTTTTTTTTTCAGTTTGTAAGTCATGCTTAGAAGGAACTGTTTTTTTCTGAGGGAAGAAAGAGAGAACAGTAGAGAGAAAAGAGAAGCAGGGGGAAGAAAAAAGATTGTTACTTTGCCCAGCACCTTGTCAAGAGACGATCCTTATGTTTTCCACTGTTCAGGTTATAAAATTATGAGCCCTGTTTTTAATCCCCAGTTCACAGCAGCAGAACACCAGGAAGTTATTTCTAGCATCTGTTAGACATAAAGTAAGGTATACCCCAAAGAAGCACACCTCATAAACACCGAGCACCAGAAATACTGTTCATATTAAATTGGACCACATGAATAATACAGAAGTCATGAATTTAAATTATTGCTGGCATTTGGAGAAAATGGCAGTATTTCAGCCATTAAATAACAACTTTGCTTTATTTCTGGAAACAGAAAGTTATTAAGTTTTAAATCATGTTGATGCCTTGGCTCAGATATATTTCTGGTTCTCAAACCATCCAGACACATCTTGACAGTGCTGTGTTGCACTAAAATTGTTTCCTCAGAGGTCTTCAGCCCACTTCTGAGATACAGTTGAGCTGGAGCTGTGCTATAATGGTATTATTTTATCATAGCAGGTATAAGGCGCCACTGTGTGTGGAGTTTTTGAGGTGGATTGTCCCATCTATGTTGTTTGCTTTTACAGTCCTGTAAAAGGAGTGTCAGAACAGCTATTTAAAGCTGAATGGGGTACAGGACACTAAGTAGTATTGTCCTAGGAACCTTTTCTCCCCGTTCTTTGAAGTTTGCATGTTTATGTATTCTTGACAGAGTAGGACTAAAGCATTACCAGATGATGACCCACATGGGTAAATAAATATCTCTGTAATCTGGAGTTCTCATGATTTCCCTTTCCTATCCCTGCTCTTCCTTCACTCCTCAACACCTTTCCTAGCTAGTCAAATTAAGTTGAAGTGAATTGGAAAAATGAGCATTGGAATAAGTCACTGATTATTGATGAGGTCTACATGAGGCTTATGTCAGAATGCGGAGGAGGAGAAAAGGTTTAATTCAGATAATTTTGGCACAGGAAACCAAGAGCTTTCCTGCTCAACTTTTAAGAAAAATATTCTGGATGATCTCAAGATAAATCATTTAGTCTTTCCAAGACTTTGCTTTGAAATGTACAGGTGCTATATTTGCACAAGTACCAAAAAATAAATATAAGAAGAACTGTAGACACTTTCAGGTTGAGAGGAGTCTCTCTGGTTCATACTGGTTAGTGAAAAATCAACTGGATATAGTGCCCATAAGAAAGGTAGGAAGAGCTTCCTTGGGATTTAGTATCAGGTCACTTGTTACATCTATTGTTACTTGAAAGAGGGAAACTCGGGAGAACATAAAAAGAACTGGCTGGAGAAGTCACCTGAACTGAAAAGCTCAGAGACTTGAATATGTAAGAGTTTCACATTTCCCTTCATCAGAGATACAAAAGACATCAGAGACCAGAATACTAAGCAGGGGGAAACACAGATGTAGAAGAGTTGCAAATCCAGTGTGACAAAAATAAGCTCCAAGAGGAAAAACCTTTGGAGATTGCAAGAAGCAAAGAGTGTCACAGGAAGCTGCATGCTGGAGCTCAGGCTGCGTACAGATAAGACTGGATAAAAGTCAGACTGACTTAGACCTTGTGAAAGAAGTCAAGGCAAATAGGTAAAATTTTTTCAGCTACATATACAAAAAAGAGATTAAAGAAAGAAGGTTGTAGGTTGTAGTGTTGGGCTCAAAGACAGGAAAGAAAAAGGGAGAGAGGGAATGAAAGTTGAGATGCAGAATGTTTTAGAGTAGAAATTTAATGACCTGGAAGTATTAAAAGGAAATTGAGGTTCAGCAGTACAAACTGTAAGGTCTTTTTTTTTAAGGATTAAAAGCATCTATTTAATGTACAGACTGCTACTTTTGAAGAAAGCTGAGCTGAAAAACATGGGTGGACTTGGCACTCATAGAGTACTTCTAAGCCACCACTGCTGTGGTGTGTCTGTGGGACAGGAAAATACAAACTGAAAGAGACATGGAAGCAATTATTTCCACAGAGACAGGGCGGTTGTTGCCATTACACGAGCTGTGTTGCAGAAGACACGTAATACTGCCTATAGCTCTCATCCCTCATCCTCCAGGAGTGTAACCAACCCACGTTGGGATAAAGGACTACAAAGATGATGAAAGGAGATGATTTTTAGAGAACCTGTCTGAGCAGGGGAAACTAGAAGAGCTGTCTTTTCCATCTAGTTAAACTAAATCTGAGAGAGGTTGTTCTGGTAATGGAGCATTAAAATAAGAAGTATCAGTGATACAGAAGTTTTTATGCAGGGTGAAACTCTGGCATCATTGAAGTGGTTTTGGTTTTGGGAGTAGGAGAAAGGGAGGTTAATCCTGTCCAGTCATTAGCAAATAAGTTGTCCATTCTGTTTAAAGTCACAGGGATCCTGCCCTCTTCCCCGCCCTCTCCCAATATTCATATATTATTCATATCCCAGTCTATTAAGGCCACTAGCACATCGCAAATCATGTTGGGATTTTTCTGCTATGAGAAGTGGTTTTATTTAAGAAAAGTGAGTAATCCCACATTCCTAAAATACCTTGCACATTACCCCTTTCCTCCTTCACACATGCCTGACATTCTTCTAGCTTTTGAAAAATAACACCTTTTTTTTTTTTTAAGTTGTAATATTCTTTCTTCCATCAAATAGATTTTAGATTTGTATGATCCACATGAAGACAACAATAAGATTTGTGTGGTTTATTGTAAAGGGAAGATAAAATGGAAATACATAATAATTCTTCAGGCTAATTAAATCAAAGCAATAGGAAGGCAGCCATGCTTTAGATTAAGGCAGTTCTCAGGAAATCAAATTAAGAATAGGTTAAGGCTCCTTTTTGGTGTCCCATCATGTAAAATACTGTTAAAACTCTATTCTTTATTCCTAGCTTTCTTGTGCCACTTTTCAGTTAATCTTCTCTTCACAGAAAAAAACATTTTAATCAGCATATACAGTAACACCAATCACTGATGGTAATTACCCTACGTAAAATAGCTATTTTTATTGCAGCAAATATAAAATGACAATTTTAATTATGTAACATCTCTAATGCCGTAATGATTTTAGCCCATTTTCCATGTTTGTACATGAAAGCTGGCTCCATATTTTTACTGTTACCAAAGTTACGCGGAGATATTATTGGGCTTTAAATGTTTATTGTCATCTTAGCAAAGTGGCTTTTATTTTTTGTTTATGTTCCAGAAGTCTGGCAGACTAGTGGCAATCCACACAATAATAGCTAATCTGGGTTTGTGCCAAAAGAACAGTAATAGCTACAAGCACAGAAAAAACCCAGAAGAGTAAATGCCAAATTAATCCCTGATGTAACACTCTTGCCTTTGTGCAGTTGTACTGGGGAATACATTTTTCATAGTGTGCATCCTGTTAAGAGTCCATTATTTTCTAGGGCAGCTTGCGTATATCAGGCCAGTGGAGCACACGGGGTTTAGCCCCTGCCTTTGTGTCTGAAAGAATCCCAAGTCACACTTCAGTTTGTGGCCTGTGTGCCCTGCTCTTCAAAACAGGTAAACAAGCTCAATCTCCCATTGAGAAGCCCAAATGAGTTACACCTTTACAACTGAATTATAACACTTGAATGCCATAAAATCCCAAAGTGATAAAGTCCCCCCAAAGACAAAATAGTTAAATGTTTTAGTGGTAACACTTTGATTGTTCTGGGCTTTTTCTCTTTGTTCAATACTGAATGCTACCATTTTGATACTTTCAATTTTTATTTTTTTTCACATGTTAGTACATACATTTATTCTCACAAAATAGGAGAGTTTTCTTGGAGAGAGTTTTCAAGGTTATTTACACTTGCTGTGAGCTAAATCTTGTTCTGTAGAGAACAGCAGTGTGCCATTGCTCCTATTGCAGGGATTTAAATACATCGTTCTTCCCCTGTGGCAAAAGGAGGAAAAAGGAGAGTTCATGAGCAGGTTTTTGAAAAATTTGAAAAAGTGTCGTCATGACGATGTACTGAAAAAGAGAGTTACTTGAGGCTGAGCCACCCACCCCAGTAATGTGTCATTAGGAGTAATTTGGTTTAACCAGACAGGAACACAATGCCTCACTGGTTTAAAATGGATGGGTTTTCCCCTTCTTTGTATTTTTTTCTGCATTCAGGAGTGTGATTTCTCCATGACTTCTTTAGTTAGGTGTGTAGTCAGAATACAGTGTGAAAAACTCTTGATTCTTCTCTGTCTGCTTGGGCTTTTCCTGCTGCTGTTATGCCATGATAATTGTATAGCTCTGTGCAGTTCTGTGATCACTGGTTGTGGACGTGGTGCTTTCCTGGTCAGATGAATGCTGTTAGAGCTCTGGCAATATCTTCCTGTTTTCTTTTGTCTTCCTAGTCTGCTTTTGATTAACTTTTATCAGTAGGACCGTCATATCTAAGCAGGGGCACCAGTGCCTGTAGTGACTGGCCAAAAGTAATGTTCACATTCACTGTTTCTGTTGTCTGTCTCTGTTACCACTAACTGCCATCAACCTTACACATTATCTCTCAGAAGTTTTATCCCTTCACAGCCTAGTCTTAATCCGACCAAATCCTGGCCACGTTCATGTCTGGGTTTGCAATCATCCCTGTCGCATTTGTTTTTTATTGGAGCATTGCTGCTGTTACTTAAAGAATTTTTGTGATCTCCCCATCATTTTTTGGAGATTGTGGTATCGTGTATGTCTTGAGCTGCATATTCTTTGTGGGTTGATGAGTATTTTGGCTGATTGATGCTCCTACTTTCCCTGTGTAAGTGAATGGCATTTGTTCTGAATTCAGAGCCTTCATAACGTGCAAAAGATTTTCTTTGAGATATCTGCCAATACCATCTGATTCAAATGCCCTTGTAAACTCAGATTTCTACAGTTCTAATAATTCACCAGGTCTATGCCTGTGTCTTTTGGGGAATGAGATCATATTTATTCTCTAGAAATCTATACATAACCCAATGACCTGCCTGGTTGGGAAATTTTAATCCCCTTTTTTTTTTTTTTTTTTTAACCAATGGCTGTGCAACACTATTATCCCTTGTTTAAAAAATTTATTTTTTTTTTTTAGCTTAATTCAGGTTTTTCAGAGTAAAGTGGTTTACCTGCCAGATATTCTCTTAAGATATGGTAGTTGAATCAACTCCTTCCTAATTTTCCATGGACTTCATGAAAATGTGTTGAGTTATTTCCAATTGCATTATTTTGTGTGCTTTACCTGCTTCTTTGCTTGAAGTGATGTTCTTGATTTCTTATATTTCAGGATTTCACCTTGTACTGTTTAAACATGTTAACGTGCTGGATGTGGGAAGTTTATAGTTCTGAAGTCTGGTTGATGACTGAAGGCGAAATCTACTAAGCCTGGCAGGCTCACTGCTAACAGCAAGGTGTTGAGTGAAATGTGTTGGATGCAAAGGGGAAGATGGCAGGAACTGAAAATAATCCTTCGCTTTTATGCTCTATACTTCCTGAGTCTTATTAAATTGTTGCTTTAACCCATCTGGGCTATGCCATCCAGAAATCAGTTGGTCATTGCCCCAGTAATTGCCCCAGGCTTTTCATGCTTTTTTTGACTAACTCTTGCTGTCTTGGTCCTTCATTCAATATTTGCCTTTATTCTTAATCTGACTTCCTTTCTAGGCTTACTTTATTGGATTCTTTCCTCTGTTATCTTGAGTGAAAGGAATAATGGATCCAAAATCCTTGCTTCATTCCTTCCCACGGGAATGGAAGAAACCATGAGAGAAATCAGTTGTTTCAGACGTGCCATGATTCCTAGCTCTATCCCATTGGGTTAGAAGAGGAGGTTAAAAAAAGTCCCCTTGTGTCATGGGTGTCATTCTGAAAGAGAGCTAGGCTGTGGTTCACATGACATTGCTAATTAGAAGGGTGAGCAGATTTTAACCATTTGAAAAAAACATGTGGAGTAGTTACAAAGCGTTTATGTGAACCAGAGAAATGGAAATAGTGAAACTCCTAAGATCCTCTTTCTGAAGATCTGAGTGGGAGTGGCAGCTCACTGATAATCTAAATGGGAGACTAACTGAGCATACGATGCTGTCAGAATGAAATTCACGATGTTCCTTATACTTTGTAGAAATCATCAGGAGAAATTATCTGGTGAGGAGGTAACAACTATTGCTAAGTGGCGTGCTTTGAAAGTAAAGCAAGGACATGAGTGAGAAGTGTGTTCATGGAGTGTTTTTGGTTGTGCTATAGTACTCAGAAGCTTAATCTGACTGTTGTAGGTTCCAAATTGTATTGATCAGTGCTCAGCAGCTGTTAATGGAAAAAAAAAAAAAAAAAGAGCCTAAACATTATTTGGGGTTTATAAACAGCAGTGGTGTGTTAGACCCTGGAGGTAATTGCTGCTCTTCACTCACAAATGCTATGAGGCAGCAGCAGTACTAACACTGTGTTGGATACTACTTTTTAAAAAAAAGACTCTGGATGAAGATGCCAAAGGTGGGATGTTTCAGATGGCATCGAAGTTAGGCAGTATCAGGTGATATATTTTGGGCTTGAATACAAGCCTGAGCATACACAGCTATGTGTGGTAAAGTCCTGCTCCTGTACTTGGAGTCAAGATAGTGACAGTAGTTGAGAGGTAAGTTGGTGAACTTCCATCTGTTTCTTTTGCCTTATGACTAGAACAATGTCATGTCAAAGATACAAAGTAAGTTTTTAGCTTGTTGAGGATGTTACTGAAGGAGCCTGTGTACCCTTTGCAGAACATCAGAACTGCACAGTTGGGAAAGTCTGGAAGTGTCTGATCTGCTTTCCGTTGCTGGAAGAATAGCTCCATATTGTGTACATTGAATAGCCCCAAAAACAGTTTGGAGAATTGTTTGTCTGTTTCCCCTTGGGGAACAACTTCCTTGGGCTGGTCACAAGCAGGCGCATAACTGATTGCTCAAAAAATTAAAGGAGGTATAATAATGTTGAGGTGAAAAAACTCCTCTGTAAGTGATATTTTTATGTAAATATAAATACTTTCCATCTGAAGTAATGTTAATGGTTTAAGATTCTGATAAAACTGAAAAACTAGTAATGTTTCCTTGAATTTCAGTGAGCTGTGATGAAGGTACATAAAGTGTAAGATGTTGCTCCATGTTACAACCAGAGCAAACAAAACTTGGCCATAATTGTTCCATAATTGTTTATGATTTTTGGCTCTTCCTTCCTCATCTGCACGGCAAGGTAAGTCTATGTTCAGTGTGTGTTTGCAGGTGCACCAGCACACGCTGACAATGTGGGATTAAAGTGCAGCAGCACTAGACGGAAGATGTCTTTTTAGGATGACTCTTCTGTCATGGTAACTTTTGTATTGTGTATTTTTTTTGAGCATTTGCCCCTCAACCATCTACAGTAAGCTCTAAACTCTAATTCACAAGTCTGTGTAGAACAGTTTACTTGTCAATGCTTCATAGTTCTCAAGTAATAACAGTTTATAATTACATAGATTTATTTTTTTAATAATATTTATTTTCCTAAGTTTCTTCTGTACCTCAGCATGCAATTCTGGTGTCCAGCACTGTAGGTCTGTCATATAACCTCAGTGGTCATTCACACTGTGCTCACCAAAACAAGCTGTATTTGGTGTAGGCTTGATATCAGCTCATGGAATTTTTTGTTTCAGTTGCATTTGCAAAGGTATTTCCATCATTGTCCATGATCCTCTCCATGTTCACTTCTTACTCTCTTTGTTGTTTTTTAGATTAGAAGAATATGTCACACTGTTCAGGTGTAGTTGCCCTCTCTTTGCCACTGTGCAAATACTGACGTGTCTGCTAAGTGCCTGAGTTCACTGTCTTTTTCCTCAGCAGTCCTTCTGTGTGTTGACTCATGACTGGTGATGGTGAGACCTAAAAAGGAAATGCTTCTTTCCACTGCATCTTCTTGCCAGAACTTCCCGTTCACTGATCCCTTGTGTCTGAGCAAAAGTGACTGACCATCTTTGATCCAGTTGGCTGCCAATATTCGTTGTCCTGGTAATGGATAAACCTGCGTAGGTTTTGGGAAGCAGTTTTGAGTATGCCTGTCTTTTCTGGTGGAACAAAAATGAGAACTAGCTTTAAGGCTGCCCTCCATGTCTCACTTGTACTGGAACTTTTTTTTGTTGCTTAGTAAAATTAGCCCAGTATCTGTAGTTATACTATAGCTGTTCTTTTCCTTGAACTTTGTTCCATCACTGCATCATGGAATTTTAGTACATCTTTCAGTCTTTGAGAATAAAATCCCTTTTTAGTAGCTTAAAACATATGTAGTATTAAAAAAAACATCAAACTAAACATTTCCATTACCTTCAACTGCATTTGGCACTGCATCCATTCATTAACACTTATTTGCTGTGTTAGTGTTGGATGATACTGAGGTCATGTGATGGCACTCAGTGGAATAATAGCTGTGCTCTTTGTTCCTTGCTATTTCTGTTCTCCTGGAACCACAGGCTATGGATGTAGGATGGTTTTTTTGCTTAGTAAAAAACCCCCAACAGTTTTATTTGCCAGTTTAGAAAGAAATGTAGAAGTGAGGATGGACTGCTGTGAAATCGTTGTGTTCCAGCCAGAATTAAACCGAAACCACACATTTCTAGCTTATGTCCTTTCCCATGGCAGGAGGGTCTAAACTAGATGGTCTTTAAGGTCCCTTCCAACACGAACTCTTCCATGATTCCATGTGCAAAGCCATAGGCACTTGATGTGATGCTCAAAATGAGGTTGTTGAGGTGAACAGAAGAGGCTCAACTCACAGCCCACTTGCACCATTGAAGTACCCCAAGCACTGCTGATTGTCATGTTTTTCCTAAGGCAGTTCCCCATCTCTCCCATCTTGCTATAAAAAGCCTGTGGGCCCAACTAACGTGAGAAGGCATTGCTACTGCTCTGAAAGATAAAACAGAGCTAAGCTGAAAAGCAGAGTTGCATTTCCTTGTAATGATTTCTTCATTGACAAGAAATTTTCTGGAAAGTATTCCTGGAAGTTTTGGACAAGTTTTTCTTTTATCAGAGATCACATAGGGAATGAGGAGGAGGAAGAGCTCTCTGGCTTCTCTGACAATTCGGTTGTACTTCAAGCTGAGATACTAATTCCTACGAAAGCAGCAAGTCCTCTGGAAAGCTTTATTGTTAGAGGCTTGCACAGTTTAGCAGAGGGGGGAAAAAAGCAAACCAGAAAATGAATTATGATAAGATTTTTCTTTTATCACTTTAATAAACTTCTCTAGGGTACATCAGTAATCCACTCCACAACTTCTCCCACCCCCTCATCCCTTCAAATCCATGTATTCCACACTGACTGGTATAACGTGTGAAGCATGATACTACAAAGAGACTCAGAAATATGTAAAGATCCCCGAGTCTTCCCTGCATATGTTAAAATAGTCAACAAAAACATGGTAATTTCAACTGCAGTTCATTTGATCTAATATTAAATTAGCTGCTCTTGGGATATCCTGTTTTTAATCAGTCAGAACACTTTGTATGCTTGCATTTTTCTGTGGGGTTCATTAAGAGTTAAGGAATTGAACAGAGCTGCTTCAAGTAGAGATGAGAGAATTCTCCTTCCTTTCTCCCAGATAATTTTGACCCTGTGATATTTTGGACATCAAAAGGAAGAAACCTACTTAACTGTTTAGAACCAGGGCCATCACTGATGTCAGGTCTACAATATGGAGATGAAAAGCCCATTAGTTCTCAAAACCCCACTGAGTCAGGCTTATCAAAACCAGAATCAATTGAAGGCTTTGGTTTGGAAAAATGAGGTGCAAAATTCTTTCCAGTAATTTTACAAAAATAAGATGAACTTCATTCTAAGAATGAGTCCATATGAGAAAAGAGAAGTGAGGTGATGGGAGGAACAAAGTCGTAGCAAAGCATATGTAATTAGGAGATTACTTTTTTTTTTCTTTTAATGTAACAATTTTACACCTCTGTAAAATATATGGTAAATATAATTGGACTTCATATAATCACGATGGGGGCAAAGAGACTCTGAAAAAGAACAGAGATTTATTACCATGGGTCATCTTGCAAGATCAAAACCTTTATGGCAATGGAGGTTGTTAGTCATGCTGCTGTGGTTTTGTAGTTTAATATTTTGTGTGAGGATTAGAAAAAGAGAAAAATATGTTATAGATCTTTGTGTGCAAAAAACTCCAAAACACCCAAAGCAAAAAACAACCCTGCACACACACTGGAGTTTAAAAGAAAGGAAAAAAAAAAAAAAAGCCCCTTGAGTCCATTAACTTCATTGGATGCAATTCTAAAAGAAATAGCTTTGGATTAGCTGGCAATTGAGAATCCCACAGGAATGGGTTAGCTCAGATACATGCTACCCAAGAGAAAACAAAATTGTCACATATTTTGCTTAAGGTGTGGGAGGAAAAAATCAAATCAAATAGCATTTTACAAGTGCATGTAATAACTTGAATTTAAAACAAGATATGTATTATTCAAGTAATTCTAAGCATGGTATAGTAAATTTTTCATGAAGGTTAAGAAAAAAATGACAGAAATATCATTTAAACTGAGTGGTTTTGATGCTGAACTTGAAAGTGGGAGATTTAGTAGAACTTTTTTTTTAATATGACGAGTCTCAGATAACATCATATTTGGCAAAGTGCTTTATTGGTTTTTGGATTAGGCTTTTTTTGTAAATTTTTCTCTTCAAACTAATAAAATTGATGTAGCTGTCAGTTTGGATATGATCCCTATTTTGTTTTGCCTCAACAGTGTAATCTCAATCAGTCTAAGTTATTTTTATGCCGCATTTACAGGGCATAAAGATGACAAATCACTCATGTCTCAGTGCTGGTATTTTATCAAAAGTTTGTATAAATATCAAGGCTGAGGCCAACAGAGAAAGATGAGGCTCAGAACAACAGCTGTGTGACAACACGGGCTGGGCAGATTCTTCTGCCTTTACACCACTGCTAGGTAGTGCATTGTGTTAACAGTCCCATACAAACCAGCTTTGCACTGGTGCAGGTCAGCCTTATTTGTCCTGTGCAAAGGTAGCAGCATTCATGGGGAAGAGGGATAATGGGATAATTTTTACACAGCTGGTGAGGTCTTTGTTTTAACCATCCAGAACTGAGTGTCATCTGTAATGCGGGTTTCCTTCCTGACATGCAACTGCAGGTAAAAGGGGTGATGGTGGTCTTGAGACACATCAGAAATTACCTCAACTCTATTGCAGAAATAAGCAAGTCTAAGAGCCGGAATACTGTGTATAGACTCATTTACTTTGAGTACTTTCTATTGTGTTGGTTTTGTGTGGATTTTAAACTCTTAAGGGATTGTGTTTTCGCTATGTTTTCATGCAGCAGATTCAGAAGGAGGTCTGAATCTCAGGTGAGACACATATGATGCCATTGTGGAATGTGATAATAATAAGAATTAAACTCTGATAGCTTGAAAAATGTGAACTTGTCTTCCTAGGAATTTCTGCTTTTTTTTCCCTTAAAATAGGCTTTACCTGAACTTTTTGGTTCAATATTATTTTATTTCTGGCATGTAAGATGACGTTGAGAAGACAGAAATCCCCTGAGCATAATTTGTTGACCAGGTGAAATGTTTCAGGGGAAGCAGTTGCACAGAAGCATTTTTCAATTACAGTTTCTTAGTCTCTAACTCGTCATGACTCGCAAGTGGGCAGGAGTGTTAGCAGCCGGAGGTTCCATCTCATGTGGCATTTGAGATGATTAGAGAATTAGGAGATGGGATTAATGTGAAATATCAGGCACAGAACATCTTGTTCCAAAGTCGGAGGATCAAATATCAACCTTTGGAAAGGAATTGCAAGCTCTGATTCAGAATTACAATGATCTAAATGAGAAGACTGAAAGGGCTAAGCATTTAGCTGTAGCGTCAGCAAAGGATACTATGGGCTTTCATGGGAAAATAGAAGTGATAGAAAATTAAATTAAAATTAAAAACTTGAGGTTGCTTGGCGTGAAAATGAAGAACTAGATATAAATGAAACTGGGGACATGATACAGGAGTTGTTCGAAGTTTGCCTTTTAGCTGCCATTGAGACATAGAGCTTTACTGTGTTTCTCAAAAACTTTTGCATTGTTAGCAAAAATATATTGAACAGTGGTAACGTCTTCAATGGAACTCTTTTCTTATTTCTTAAGACGGCAATAAAGATGTATTGATGTAAATGAAAAGTATGGGCCAAGAAAATCACTATTGCATAAGGAAGAAATATATATTACCTAGGAAAGTATGATCTGCATCTTGAGAGCAAAACAGTTTCCTTAAATTACAGAAGAGTTCTTGAGGTTTGACTGTTAAACTGTCAAACTTTCAGCTTCTTCCTCATATACACCTGTGAGTATCAAAAAAGAAATTAGAAAGTTTTTTCTTTGCAGATTTTCTTGGAGAAGTAGGGTTAGAGCCTTCTTTTAACCATATCCCTTGCCAGCAGAGTATTCTATATTGTAATACCTTTTTAGAGATTCTGAAAGGGTCCTGGTAATTTCTGATATTTTTCCAAAATGTGTGAAACACAGGCAGAAGCAGGTAGTGCAGACTGTTGAATGTGTGTAATCCCAGAACTCCACGGATAAATATCTATCCAAACACACTCTAATAACTCCTTTTCATACAGAGTATAGCTGGCCATGGAAGCTAAGGCGCTACTTAAGCAGTATTCTCATTTAAACCAGAAGTGTTTTATACCAAACTTAGAGTCATAGAATAGTTTGGATTGGAAGGGACCTTAAAGAACATCCAGTTCCAACCCTGAGTGCCATGGGTAGGGACACCTTTCACTAGACCAGGCTGCTCAAAGTCCCATCCAGCCTGGCCTTCATTATTTCCAGGGATGGGGCATCCACAGCTTGTCTGGGCAACCTGTGCCAGGGACTCACCACCCTCACAGTAAAGGATTTCTTCCTAATATCTGACTTCCCCTCTTTCATCATAATTTTGGTTATCACATGCAGTTTTTTTTACATCATCTGCTTCACTTCACTGAACATGTAAACTTGCACAAGAGGTGAGGCAGAGGAGTGAAAAAAACCTAAAAGCATCACTACCAGATTTCTCAGGAAGTGAACAGGAACCAGAGAAGTTAGAAGTGATAAATACCAAAGAATGTGTCAGTGATAGAAACAAGTTCCAGAGATAAGTTTTCTGACTGTGGCATGGAGAAGCAGTGAATACACATAAAGTAAGGATAACAATATTAAGATGTACAAAATAAAGAATACAGACATTTCAGTGCTTCTACATTATAGGTCATTAATGGCAATAGTGAATATGTGATGTATTTGGGCTCATGTCTTAAAAATCATCAATTCTTGTTAGTAAAGGTTCTTTAGTATTTCTTGTCCAGGGAAAAGTGGTACTCTGTCTCATATAATTTTTTTTTCCTAGCTAAGTCCTTAAAAGGACTCCCTTCCCGTTCTCCATGGTCCCCTCTCCCCCAATGTGTTCTGATTTTAAACTTTCACACTATCAACAATCTCCAGGAATAAACAAGTGGAGGAACTGAAGCACACAGAAAGGGTCTTAGTTTCCAGAGTAGATCCAGTAGCTGTGCCCTGATCTCTCGAGGCTCTGTCTGGTACTATTGAATGACAATCTTGGATGGCAACTCTTAGGTGGTTTTTAGGATTTCCCTCCTTTACCCTTATGTGATTTGTCTTTCTCTGAAGGTAATGTATCATGTTGTTGCCAGAAGGCAACAAAGTGAAATGCCAGGAGGCTTAAGTAAAATTATTCAGTAGTCTTGGTCCTTTTTATATGGTTTTTTTAAAGTCTATTAGTGTTAGAGTTGTGTTGGAAACAGCATCTCAGCAGAAAGATTTCAAAGACTGGAAGAACAGTAGAGATAACTACCACCTCTCAAAAAACAATTCTCCTCAGCACTGGCACGAGTTCTTTTTGTCAGTATTAAGGATATGTTGATGTATGGCCAATAATAGAAGTATATTGTCTGTACCAAGCCTCTTCACATGTAGATTGAAAACTCTTCAGCTCCTGGACTGCTAACCCGGCTGGTTTTTTATAAATGAAAAAGTTCTGTTAAATAAGAAACATTTAAAAGACATTTTATACCATCTTTTCATTATTTAGCATGAAAATGAATTTACTTCAAAGAATATTCTTGGAATCTTCATAAAAGATACTTTGTTTTATTTTCTTCTGAGGCCAGCCCTGATTTATACTCTCACCAGGTGTGAAAACCCTGAAATATTTTTCTGGCTGTATAGAAAGTAACAAAGGAACGAAAATCCCTGATAACTGTTTTTTGGTTTTTTGTGGGGTTTTTTTGTTTGTTTGTTTGTTTTGAGAAAGTTGCTATCTCTATATAATGAATTAGGCACAACTAATTAGCAAGGCACCACAACTGTGAAGATTCCTGTTAACTGAACTTCAAAGCTTTCATGCTGACTGTTTGCAGGAGAATGTTCATGCTCCGATCATCACTGTGCTTGTCTGTTGCTTTTAATAGTGTCAGCAGTAACATGAGATGTACACTGATTTCCTCAGTAGAAGCTGGAGGTGTGGGGATCCTGATGATAGTAACAGATTTTCAAAACCTGCCTGCAGCATGTATAGCACTTAACTGACACATGGGTGTGGTCAAATTTCATTTAAAAATTCCAGTTATGAAAACTGGGTGTAAAGGTGTGTTTTCAGTCAGACCCAAAGGACAGACTTTTTTCATTTATCATGACTGTTCCCCTGATAATACTGACTTATTCTTCACAGGCAATTTAATAAGGTACTACTGTAAGAAGAGCCGATGTTTTGTGTTTTAGTGGAAACTGTCACTTGTAAACATCTGTCAGCCTGTATTTCTCTCACAAATGTGGTTTTCTAGGTTATTTCTCCATGTGTAAAGGGCTTTTAATTCCCACACTGAATGTGGAAGCGTCCTTGTGTTCATTCATGTGGTGGCATTTTTTTTCCCTAGGGTGCACCCACACCTGATTGTGAGTCAGCTAGCAACAAACAGGGGGGTAAGGGCTGAGATGAAAAGGGCAGAGACCTGTGCTAGCTTATATTCAGTCAGGATTCCAGTCAGAGCTCTGGCAGCACTGTTCCCAGGAGTTCAGATCTCCAGACACAGGTGAAAACAGGCTGAGTCCCTTGCAAATAGTTATGGCTTTTTTTCCCCGGTATGCACATGATTTCATGCTTATAAGTTGAAGATAGAGTATTATTTTCGAGTTGAAAACTTTTTCTTTGCCCATTTGATCCATTTCATTTGATTCCTCTGTACTTTGAATTTTCCTTAGGGGTATTTGCAACATTTTCCAATGAAGTGTTTGCTGCAAGTTTAATTAACTTGTTGCTTATTTTCCTTTCTGCTATTCTATTTGAATTTTAATATATTTAGCATTAATAACAGTCTCTGCCTTAAGGGATTTACAGTAAAAAAATAGGGATATGTACAATATGTGACAGAGAATGTCTTATTTACAATTATAAACTTGGCTCTTGCAGCTATTGTGAAAGCACTCTGTTGTAGAATGGGACTTGAGTGAAAGGTAGTTAATAGCTTGGCTTTAACACAGCTTCTTCCTTATGCTAGTCAACACCTTCAGAAAAATGTTATTGACAGTAACAATAACTACTCAATGTTCTCACAAAATTTCTGAAACATAAATAACATCCAAGGAGGATTTTCCCCTGCTTTGCTTTTTCCTTATACCCTTTATTTTTTCTGTACTTAAATCGGTGCTCTGATGAATGAATAGATGTACACAGAGCACTGATCCTTATCTTATTAGCCTCCTAGATCTGATTTTATCTCGCTTAGACAGAATTTGGCTGCAGCTCAACACTTGCTGCTGTCGCACATGTTGCTGGGCATACTAAGAGCCACTTTGTCACCGTAATGGATTGCTGGTTTGGGGACCAGCTCATCCCTATTCAGCAAACAGCTGAGGAATATGCACACTTTTAGGAAAGTGTCCAAGCTGTTGACCTTAGTGGTCACTGCAGGGATGGTGTGCCCTGGTGTGGTTTGCTGAACTTGTACCCTCTTTGTTTATTAAGCACTGGCAATTACTTCTACTGCAGCAAGCCTGTTTGTGGTGTCTGTTTCCTGCTACAGAACTGGGCTGTGGCCATTTTGCTTCCTCTTACATCTCTTATGATAACTTTTCAAAAAGCTTCAACCACTACTACTGACGGTGGATTCCAAAGGGGTTCTTTTTCCAGGATTTTAAAAGCCTATGCCTGATGCAACCCACATGCAAATATATGTAAACACAGTTATTGTTAGACATTAGTGAGATTTCTGTGAACAAAAGAACTGTGCTCACACAGTAGCTTTCGCTTTACATGTCTTGACATGTAATTTTCATGCTTACCCAGACTTGGAAAATGGCAATTTTGAAATGTGGATATAGAAGCAGAAACTAGCTCAAGATGTGGGGAACCTGGCAGAGAAGGGAGTACCCTGTCTGGTGCTCATCTGCCCAGATGGCAATTGTTTTTTCTGATAATCACAGAGAGCAGTTTACAATAGCTTAAATTTACAGGTGAGGAGATACTCTTCTAATTTTATGTAGAAATCACAGACTATAAAAGTGTGGTAGTTAAAGTCCTATGAACAATCTTTACTTGAATTTAAAATCTCTAATTCCTAATGTTTAAAGTCCCCTCCTCTGTTCTAAGTGAAGTTTTTAGTGATGATTTTCTTTCATGCTTAGCAATTCCCTTTGTCCATTGCTTTGATGGTTCCCTGGTATGTTATAACTAGAAAACTGTAATATTTCTGAAGCTTGCAGTTTAAGAAGTGTTAACTCAAAGGCCGCTTGTGGGTCAACTGGGTAACTTCAGCAGCACAAGCAGAAAAGAGTGTGAGTGGATGCTGCACATCCATTTCCTTTGTGGGGAAAACTGGTCACTGAATCATCCCCGCCAGGCAATTTGAAAAGCTCTAGTGGCACAGCTGGACTTTCTTCTTGGTCTTTGAGTAGCGAGGCTCACTTTTTGTCTAGCTGTCAGAAGATTTTATGGATCATGCTTGTAATTTTTCACTTGCTTGAGTTTTCTGCTGTTTAACCCTCAGTTCAGTGCTCAGGTCTGGAATACTTTTCTGGTTTCCGTTTTGGAAAATGCTTGATTCATGTGAAAATGTTCAAAAGTAGTTTTCTACATGTTTCTGTTTCCTTGTTTGCTTTTTTTAAAGTCCCCTAGAATAAACGGCTGCATTGCCAGTTTACACTCTGGCTCAGTGTCATCATCACATGGAGTACTTTTGGTTTTTTTGGCAGTTGTTTTGGGTTTTTTATTTGGTTGGTTTTGTTTGGTTTGGTTGTTGGTTTTTTTTTTTCACTAGGAAACCGTAGACCTTAGAAGGTTTTTTGGTGGAAAAAGCACAAGAGCAAGTTCTATATTCTCATGAAAAGTTTTGGTTTTGAAAGATTAACAATGTAATCAGAGAATGGAGATTGAGCTGAAAAATCCATAGTTATCTCCATGCAGGAATGTTCCATTCTCATGGTGAGACTTCACCTCTGCTCAAAACCAAGCTCTTCCTGGGCTTCCAGAAATGTGCCTAGTGAGCAAAACAGACTTCATCCTATTTTTAAAGCTGCTTTCACATGGGAAGACATCCATTTTAGCTGCACTAACGCATAACAGATGTCACTGAAACAGGGAGCATCACCCATGTTGCGCAGAGTCCCAGCATGAGCCACCCCAGTTATAGTTATGTGCAAGGAGGAAAAAAAGCCCTGATTAGTTACCCTCCTGCCCTTAAAATCCACCCTGTTACAGACTAAATGCAACATGAGAGTTAAAGGTACATTTGTACCGTGCACCAGTTGGTATAGCATTGCGTATCTCAAAATCCCCAACTGTGTCATGGTCTTGTCCCTCTTTGCAGCAAGATGACTGCTAGCCAGGAGCTCTCATGAACTTCATTTATCAGCATCACATTCACATGCCATACCATTAATTCTCGAAGTGCTTCATTAGTGCTTCAAGTCTGGTTTGCTTTCCTTTCTTCACAGCAAAGAATGGGGTAGGAAGAGTTCTCTCTAAGGGCTTGCTCTGGCTAAGCAGCTTGCTGAACTTCCTTCAGGTTTGTTTTTTTTTTACATTACAAAATGCTAGAGTTCAGATTAAGGTGGTGGAACAGTAGAATCAAATCCACTCAAAAGCATTAAAGTCATGGCTCTAAGACTTTTACGTTCTGTCCAAGTATTTTAATACCGAAATGGGATCCAGTTTTGCAGATCTGAAAGCTGTTTCCTTATTGCTAATTGTGTTCTGAGGGTCAGAAAGAGCTTAGTTGGGGCATCATTACTGAAAAAGTTATTAAAAAAAAAAATCTGACAAGCTAGCCCATCAAAATCAGTTTTTGTTGGATTTACCAGGGCTATTCATTCACACACTTCAAAGTGTAAGATTTTTACTGGTTTTACCCATGAAAAACTTATTTAAAAAAAATTAACATGTGGATGAGAATGTTTACCCAGACTTGGTAGTACAAGAGACAAAATATTGAATTGCACTGACTTTTTTTTGGCTGTTTCTTCTTGATGTATTTTCCGTTCCTCAGAGTTGTTTTGTAGTTTTTGTGGATACCCTGTTATCTTTCAGTCAGTTATTATTGGTTAGAAACAAGCACTCATTATAGTTGTCCTTTAAATCAAGATGAAAAATAGCAAGGAAAAAAATATGTAAAGGGAGGAAGACAGCTGGGGAGGTAAAGTGAGGTTGGCAGAAATGTTGGAGAGAAAACACAGCAGAGAGAAATCCAGCTAGCTCAGAGAAAGACTAATAGCATTGAAAGGCAGCTTGTAATGCCATTACTCAGGACATACGGTAGTCTGTGGGGTTGGAGAGGTGTGTTTTGTGTATTTTTCCTTAATTCCTCTTAGTCAAGTAAATGTAGGCCCCAAGTCACCTCCTGACTCTCATTAAATGCATTTCCAGAGGTGCAGTGGTGTCTTTTCTCTTTCTCTGCTTCTCCTTTACTTGCCTTACTCTCTTCTGGATCCCATTTTAATAATTTTATGAGTTTTCTCTCTTCAACTTTGTTTTTGATTTCCATGATGTCTCTGCTCTGTTTCAATGTTTTTTTGCCTCCACTGCACTTCTGCTTTACATAATGCCGGCCTTCCTCTGCTTATTTCTTTTTTCATCCTCTAGTGCCCTCTTTGATGAATTTCTCTCTTGCTCCCGTCCTTATTTGCTATTCTTTGCTTCTGATTTTTTGATCCATTGCCACATAGCTTTGCCTGTTTTTTATTGCCTTTTTTCTTTCTTAATTTCCTTTCTTCCTTATGTCTGACAATATTAAGACATCCTATATCTTAATATGTTTTCACACCACTGAGATCAAGGTAAAGTATTCAGACCAATGAAATTATATGTGAGTTGGAATTAAAAGCAAATTTCTTCTACATTTCTCATTTTGTTCTCTGAGGGTAAGGCAGAGAATCAAAAACCTCTTGAACGTCAAAAGTGTTTCTATAATTGTCAAACTAAGTTTTAGAAGTTAAGTCTGAACTTAGTGACCAGATGTTCTTCCATTACATTTGTGACTGACCTCAGGCTACTTCTGTTGTAGGTATTATTTTGCTTGTGTTACATTAGCACAGTAAAATCTCCAGTGAAGTTTGACAGCACCATTTTTTTTGGCTCTCCTAAAACACATCCCCGAAACAAAGACAAGAAACACAGTATCCCCTTAGATACAAGTTCAAGTATCTAAGATAGGTCTAGAAACAAGTTTTCAGAGATTTTTGGAGCCAAAGGTTTATTAAAAATCTTTCCCATCTGCAAGAAGGGAGGGAGATGAGCCAACAGGAACACCAGGGATGTAAATGGACATACAACAAATCTCCCAGGACTCCTGACCGTGGCAGAGCAAAGGAAAACTGCAGAGATCTTCTGTCTCCAGCCCCAGTGACCTTTCTGTTTGTCTGTGGAAGGTCTCAGTGATAAGGCTGCCCCATTACATTGTAGAAAACTGTTTTACTTCTGTGGTTCTGTGCCTCTGCTGAAGAAAGCGCATATTTAGGATGTGACAAGATGGGACTGTGAAGGATTAGGACTATTTTGTGTTGTTCAGCTGCCTTCTACCTTGAAAAGTGTATGAAAATCCATAGGTTGTTCAGAAGGCTCATTTTCCCTCTCCATAATAGATTTGAATAGAGAATGTAGCTTTAGGACCAACCCCTTCAAAGGTTTACTATCCTTAAAATAGCAATTTTTAGAAATAGCCTTGATTTTCTTTCATTCTTGTAGTGGGATATCCGTAATACCACACTCTTATGTGGGGCTTTCCTTCCATACCTTTTGAAGAGTTTTACAGGCGAAGGCAGTATCATTATTAGCATTTTGCTATCAAACTCAGCCTTACAAAATCAGTGTTTGAATCTTGTATAACAGTTTTGTGCTCTGCTCCCTGAAGCAGGGGTGGAATCCTGGCCTATCTGAAGACGGTGGCAGAAAGCCCCATTAACCTCCAGTGGAGATAGAATTCCACCCTCCATACCTGTCATCTGTTTTACTTTCTCAGTTCTTAATACCCTGGAAAATTGAATTCACTGAAGCAACATCCCCTTTGGGCCAGGCTTTAGGGAATTCTAGCTGCAGTTCAGCCCTCAGAGATGTAGATGGATCATAAGCTTTTGCCTTTTGGCAAATAAAAGAACAAGGGGACCCTGAAACCCCACTGCTCTTTCTGCAAACTTTCTAAAACAAAATAAACAAAGAAAGTGACTCAGAGAACAGAACAATCCAAGTCAGAGTGTTTCTATAAGGGTTCATTGTTTTGAGTATTCAAGTTGTCTTTCAGCAAGCTGTGTCTAGCTGCAAGAGGGCGTCTCTTGCCTTGTCCAAGTATTTTAGTGATGCAACAAAAGGGTTCAAAGATATAGGATTGAGAAGGATAGTGACTGAACCTCGGCAGTTCAACAGAGCATATCATTTTAGATGTGAGGTAAAGAGCCCTGGGAAAATAACAAAAAAGTGCTTGAATACAAAAAAATGCAATGCAAGACAGTTTTCTCCACTGTCTGGTACCTCTGTAGGCTTATCAGGATGGCTTAAGCTTCTCTCTTGTTATCTAAGAGGGGCACTATGTCCTATTCCGTGTGTCACCCTTTGGTATATATGTGTAAATAGATGTGTATCCAGTGCTTGGCTGTAGTCTGCTCAGTTACTGTCTTCTCACTGCAAAAGGCAAGGTGGTGCTCTGTGCGATGAAAGCACATGGTTTATGGTTAATCCTGCACATCTTAACACTTCAGTTATCTGATCTCCTAAAAGGCACTGGGGCTGGGACAACTTGGGTAGTCAGAAACTCAGAATCTCTTAACCCTTCCTTGTAATAAATTCAGGTCTCGTGGCCCTTTCATAATTTTGTCTACTTAAAGGGGTTTTTTTGGGGGTACAAAAGCAGTGACCATAATGGCTCTTAACAACTTGGAACTCAGAAGGCTGGAGTTTGTTTTGCAATCCTAATTGTTTCTACTCTGTTCAGATAGCGCTCAATAGGCTCCTCTTATGTGCAGGAATTTGGGATGTACACATCAGGATGTGGTTCCAGGGACCATAAAACTGCCTTACGGCCAAAGTAAATGCTATAAAGTAGTTAGTAAATTCTAAACTTCTCTTTCACTGTTTTCTTAGTCTTCTTAATATGTTTTCATAGAATTTTGCTGAATAGTTATTTTATGTTTAAGAGCTGCCCAGAGACCTGTTTCTGAATAGCTTTTTTTTTTTTTCCAATTTTCCATAAAAACATTGCACACCAGTTTAAAGCAGAGCCAGCTTAACCCAGAGAAATATGGTCTGAGTTTTGAATTTCGGGAGTGCAGAAGTTGACTGGTTATGTAACAGCTCAGCAAAGCCAATGCAGGTTTTCTTATCCAGACTTTTGTTTTCTTTCTCCTTTCCAGTTTACTTCAACAGTGAATTTGAACCAGAATCATGGAGGCACGTTCTGAGAATTGCCTGGAGAATTTGGGTGGATAACTGAGCTTCCATACCTCTTTGGACCATTGTTCCAGGGAAGGTTCGGGGGGACTCTGAAATTGAAACTAAGACACCATTGTAAGCTTAAAGCAACAGTATTTTATTACAAGAGGTGGCTAAGTAAACAGGAAAACCTGAGGGAGAGAGAGATAAAGAGGGAAAAATAAGGCCTAGGTATAAACACCCAACTTGCCTGAGGTGTTACGAGGTTGTCTCACCGACCCTGAAGTGTCCAGACTCCCCCGAGCAGGGGCTGCATCCTCCAGCGCCGGCAGGCTCACAGGATAGCGGGCGTCCCCGCCAAGGCAACATTGTCCTTCATGTGAAGCGAGCCAAGCCAAGGCATGAGTCATCTGCCTTTTAACTACTTTTTGGGTGACGTCTCACCAGGGCAGGTGTGGCCAGTACCGCCCAGTGAGAGGCCTTCAGTCCCCCCCCCTGTTATGTAAGGGCTCTCTGTGCATGTGTGAGTGCATTGGAATTTCCTTGCGCCTGCGCGGTACATCCCAGAGGGTCCCTCTAAAATGGGTCTGGGGGCTTACTTCATCACCCTCCTCTTCACTTTGTCCTTCAAATGCCCTTGAAGGGCCATCAGCCAATAGTGAAGGGCCAATTAATTTCAGTTTATACAAAATGTTTCCTCCAAGGACAAAGTTCTCTCTTATCAGCACTTGTTTTCCCATGACGTGATGGGAAAAGGATAACCTTCTCCCAGGTGGCTAGGCCAAACAGAGACCAAAAAGATCAACATCTAGAATACAACTGTTCAGCTAATAGCAGGCAAGGTGTGTGCTTCTCAGTTTTTAGGACTGAAGAGTTAAGTCTGGTTATAGTTTGTAGATTTGTGACCACTTTACCCTAAACCCCCTTGAATTTGTGAAAATTTGTGTGTGTTTCTTTGTGCCTTGATTAGAACTCACTAAAAAGACTTTGTTTGGCCTTACTATAATTTCAGCAAGGTGCTTTCCTGAACTGCATCACTGCATGGAGGTTCACTCTCTCACACAAAAATACTTTGTGTGTAAAGGCCAGTCACAAGCAGAAAGAAAAGTATTGTCCAAAAAGTGGATCTGGTACAAGTACCGCACCTACTTAGCCCCACCATATGTGCTCATGCTTTGAAAACTCTGCAACAGCAGCAAGGTTTTGTGGTTCTTGGTTTTTGAGTTAAAGAGATAATGGGGGTTTTTTGCAAGGGAAACTACATGGAGGGAAAAAGGGGTAGTATGGGGGGGCAGAAGGAGGAGCCCTGTTTAAAACTGTAAGGGTATCACTTCTGTCATAAGGGCTCAAAGGGTTAATAGAAAGAGAGATTTTCATTGCATTGTGATAGTACCTGTGATGATCTCAGTTTAAACTTTAAAGGACAGGTGAAAAGAGAGAGAGGGAGCTGAATGCTTGCCTTATATATTGGAGAAATTGTTCATTCATGTGAAATGCTGACCTCTGTCATCCTGCCAAGCTGACTGGGCCCTGGGGTTGAGAGGCTGCTTGAGTGCTGGTTGCAAAAGCTAAAGCTGCCTGGGGAGTGCTTTAAAAGGACAATGTCAAGGTTGGTCTACTCCAAATCTGACCCATCTTTTTTTTCTCTCTCTCTTATATCTATTTGAAAAGTTCATGTCATTCGTTTTTGTGTTTTTAAAAAACTTTTAATCTAAACCAAAGTACTTCAATTGCTATTGAAGGGTAGTGATTAGGAGGAGAAGCTGTGAGCATTCCAGGTTTGGTGTGGCAGTGCAGATATCGGAAAGGAAGAAAGATCCTGAAAAAGCATAAATATGGGGACTGTCTTGGAACTAGGTGATAATTAGTAAACAAGAATTCAGGTTGAAGTGGGGAAGGAATCCGTGAAAAGAAGCAAGGACAATTTTTACTAATTGAAAATATAAATGCAGATCCAAACTTAAGTTCACAGCAAGTTAATTCAAAACCTCGATATATTTTTATTTTCATATTTTTATTCTAGTTGTATGTGCTGCTTCTTTCTCCATAACAATACATTGTTATATATAATTCCTGCCATAACAAAAAAATACCCTTCCTTCTTATTTTCTTTGCTTGATGACCTAATTAAAACCACATTATATCAATATCATTTTCTTCTATATGATACATTACCCTGAGACCCTCATAACTTTCACATAAGTATTTCACCTACTGAAATAATTTTTAGTCTAATTTGAAAATAGATGAAACAACTACCTGTGCAAAAGAAAGGAAACAAAACAAACCCCACAACAACCAAACAAGAGGAAATACTAAAAGTAAAGGAAACATTATTTCTGTACATAATTATATTTACCAGAAAATGCAGGGTGGAAAAAACCCACACACAACCCCCCCAAACCAACTCATAGCCTGAACTCTGGCAATCGCAGTTCATCGCTGGTTTGCCTTACAAAACTTCCGAGCCCTCAGATAAAATGCTCTCGCAATATCCTGTGTGAACACAAGAGGGCGA
Source organism: Grallaria varia (assembly GCA_013396735.1). NCBI lineage: Eukaryota > Metazoa > Chordata > Aves > Passeriformes > Formicariidae > Grallaria > Grallaria varia. The sequence goes on along the minus strand of VWZG01012481.1, from coordinate 1,005,953 downwards.
CGGGATCAGACAGACGCGTTTGCTTTAAAGTTGACCTTTCCAAGCTTTCATGAGTCTATTCCCCTTTCAAAAAGTTTTCCTATGAACTGCAAGGCTCACTTCTGATTTCCTTCTCAGTTCTGAAAAAGACACACGGCTTCTAAGAAACCCTGGTGTGTCATAATCTCTTTCCTAGCTCCAAAACACTATCCTTCCTTCGCTTTTTGTTGCACAGACTTTTCTGAATCCTGGAGGGACAGGTGACCTTGCTCTGCACTGTGGAACAGAGCAGCTGGAGGGAATGGAAAGGTTGGAGCAAAGGTCTCACAGTAGCCTGTCCAGCCTCAAGTTTACAGGACTGTCCACAGAGAGCAGGAAGAGCCCATAAGATAGTTCATCTATCCCTTCCCAATCCAAAATATAACAAATCATCCTGTGCCTTGAGAATATCACTTTTGTAAAGCCTTTGAATGATATACCAAATTCTACTACTTGCTAGCAAATATGATGACAGGAAAAAAAAAATCCCAAACCCACACCACCTTTTTGCAAGACAAACTTCTACCAATTAGAATTTCTAAATTATCTTCCTCTTTGTAACTAAGAATTCCCATATCATCAAAAGCAGAGTAAAAACCGAGGCAGCAGTAAAGAAGCTGTCTTGCTTAAAAGACACTCTGCCTCCTGCCAACAAAGCTATTGAGTGTTTATCTCTATTACATCCATCTGTAGCTAATTGTATAGTTATGGTAATAGTGCCCTCCAGAGGAATTTTAAAGGAATTATAATACTCGGAGCTAATACAAAAGATGTTATAAAAATGAGTGCAGCAGGAAAATGGAATATTATTAAAATGATAAAATGCTTGAACCTCAGGGGGGAAAAAAATCTCAATATCAAAGCTCTTTCTATTTCGCACGTGCATTTACATCTAAGAAAAGCATATCCTAGTTACAATAGACTTCTTCATAGCCTGATAGCAAACACAAAGTTTGCATAACTCCATTTGAATCAAGGATATAAAAGCAGATGAACCTAGTGAAGAATGAGATAGCTATTCCTAGTCTGCAGCAGACATGAACAATGTATTATGAGTGGGCTCCAGCTCAGTCTAGGATGTCTGGGTTTTTCCTGGGCTTGGTGCTATAATGTAGACATGGCACAGTTAATTGAGGCAGTCACAAGGAAGTTCAAATGTTCAAGTTCTGTGGATGAGGTTTATTTTAATATCAAGATAAATCATGCGTAGTGTCTCAAATTTCAGTATAGAGGGTTTTTTTCATGGCCATTGATTGTAACATGCTGCGACACTAGGGCTCAAGTGAAGGGCATGTTGCTGTGGAACATAATCTCTTATTTTAGACTGTGTCCTGGAGGGCTGTAGTACAGCCTTCTGAGATGACACAGCAGCACCTGAATGTCAGGTGTATTTAAATTTCCTTGGGTTTTTTTTAAGGTTCTCAACCTGTGGGGTCAAAGTGCTTGTTTTACATTCTGAAGGTCCTGTCCCCTCCTCCTCAAAACAACAACCAGCCCTTAATGAAAGCTGAAATGGTGGTGAGTTCTGTATTCATTTGCTGCTAGGCATACCTCAGGCTTGTGTTTGACCTGAAAGCTGCAGGTCTGCAGTCAGGTGTCTGGGACTGCAGCTTTGCCAGGGATCAAAGGACAGCTCCCACACTGACACTGCCAGAACTGGAAGGAGCAGTGGGGTGTTCCCACGCTTGGGATCAGATGAATCTTTTAAGTACAGCACTTACCTGGGGAAGAAGAGAGATGGCTTTGCTGCTTGTGATGTATTTTTTCATAATGGGGTCACCACCCGCAGTCTAAAACTTCTTCTGAACTGAGGTTTCTTATTTTTGCATGAACCACAAGGGTGAGTGAAGTAATCTAGCCACAGGTTGGTGGTGCAGGGGTGGAAAGACATCACTGCCCAATGTAGAGAATGTACCTAACCTGAGAGCTTCCTGTTTTTTTTTCACTTGCCCCAAAAACTGTGGTGTAAATTATCTCTCCCTATCTGCGTTCATGTCATCAATGCATGGTGATTTTGGCCATCTCATAGGTCATGGTGATGGATGGTACTACCTGTTTCTTTTCTAGAAGTTACCCCCACTCAAAAGCACCAGGAGATTACTGTCTATGCAGAGACTGGAGCTTTCTGAATGAGGGCTTTTCATGGGCTGTTGAATGGGTGGAGATGAAAAGAGCTCTTTCATGCTTTTCCTTTCCTAACCCAGTGTTTGCCAGAGGATCTGACCTCACTTTGAACTGTAAAGTGCATCTTGAATGGATATTAATTCCTTGTCCTTTATCTTCCCCTAGGTATCCCTGCTTCAGCGTGATTTTCCCCTTGCCTTTCCCACCTGGGCTTTCCAGTTCCCCTCAACTGTACATGTGTAGCAGCTCTGCCCTGATGTGAAGCACTGTGCTCCCAACTCCCTTCTCTGCATCAGCTTATCCCTGCACTCAAGAGGAAGACAGAGCAAGGTAAGGAAGGCAGAAGAGCAGAAGAAATAGGAGTCGACTGGGCTGCCCAAAGGTGCAGCAGGGCAAGACACAAACCTAAGTTGTGGTTGCTGCAATGGAGTGAACGTCTTTGGTATAGAGTAGGATGAGTGTTTATTTCTGCAAAAGTGCTGTGGTGTCTGTCTTGTCCAGCCCCAGTGAATGCACCTCACCTGTTCATTTCTAGAGGTAAAGTCAACAGGGTCTTCCCTAGTGCTTCTCTGGTTCATAAATACCAAAACATCGTGAGCAAAACCACGAGCAGGCTGGTGCAGGACCTGACATAGCAGAGAGCAGCTGCTATTTAAGAATAATGGGTGTGGGTACCACTGATGGGGATGGTGCTCTGAGCTGATGGATGAAGCTGTATTCTCAGCACTGCAAGTAACTCTTTGCCAGCCACTCACTCATGAGCTGGTCTAGTTGTGGTGGAGGGTTGCTGTGAGCTTAATTTCCACATAGGAGTTTGCAGAAATATGTTTTATTGCAGGTAAGCCACCCCTTGCATTATTTATGTGAAAACTTCAGTAAATTATTGTTGGCTTTCATGCTGCAGGTAAAGTTTTAATGAAAACAGTAATGACTGCTTTGCTGGCATGCATAGGCGACCTAAGTATGCAGCCAAATTAGCTATCTAAGCAGATGCTTTATATCCTGAATTGCATATAAGGAATGCTGTTCAGTTGGTTTAAAAATTACATATGCACCCGCAAACTAATTTTTTTTTTGTAAAAGCCGTATGGTGGTATTGTGTTTTTTTTCTTTTTTAAAGCCAGAGTTTCAGTCATACTGTGAGCAATTATGACAGTAAAATTAGAGATGGAAGAAGGATGTAAGAAGCTACCCATGTGCAAGAAGTGCAGGGAAAATTCAGAAATACTGCTTTACTTAAGATGCTGTAGTACTGCAGTATATGCAGTGTTGCAAGTGTTAGCAAAGCATCCTTGAGAAAAGGCAAATTGAGATAACGGTGATAATGTGTAAGTTATTCTTTGGGTTTAGAGGCCTGTATCTTAGAATCATAGAATGGTTTGGGTTGGAAGGGACCTTAATGATCGTCCAGTTCAACCACGCCTGCCATGAGCAAGGACATCTTCCTCTCGACCAGGTTCCTCAGAGCCCCATCCAATCTGGCTTTGAACGCCTCCAGGGATGGGGTATCCGCAGCTTCTCTGGGCAACCTGTTTCAGTACCTCACCACCCTCACAGTAAAGATTTTTTTCCCCAATAGCTGATCTAAAACTGTTTCCTTTTTGAAGCCATTTCCTTTTGTCCCATCACTCTATACCCTTGTAAATAGCCTATCTCCATCTTTCTTGCAAGCTTGTGGCAGTGGAAGGCCACAATGAGGACACCCCAAAGCCTTCTCTTCTCCAGGCTGAACAATCCCAATTCTCCCAGCCTTTATTTATAGGAGAGGTGCTCCATCCCTCTAATCAATTTGGTGGCCTCCTTTGACTCACTCCTACAGGTCCATGTCCTTCCTGTGCTGAGGACCCCAGAGCTGGATGCTCCAGGTGGGGTCTCACCAGAGCAGAGCAGAGGGGCAGAATCCCCTCCCTTGACCTGTATTTTTATGCTTAAACAATTATTTGTTTTCTTTAATAAAGGCAGTAGAACTGATTCAAATGTTATATTACATTTACAGTACATACTAGCTTATAGGGTCATATATATTGGTTTATAGTATAAACCTATTATAAATTGTTACAATTTCACAGATTTCCCTGAAGGTACCCGTGTCATCCATAAGAGAAAAGGACTCAGTCCTTCTGGTTCATCTGAACACTGAATAAGCCACTGCACTGATATGTTGTGTGAACCAAAAGTCCACTCGCAGCAAAACCCAGCAAGGACAGCAAGTTTTTATTACCATTATCCCTTCCCTCCCATGTGGGTCACTTTGGAGCTGAATTCAAAGCCATGTTTAAGGAAGGTGCTCTTCAAGGCAATGGTAATAACACTAACAGCTCCCTGAGACAGTATGGCAGTGCTGCCCTGGCTCAGATCTGCCAGCATGAGTGGTCAAGCTCTGTTCTTTGGGGTCTTCTTTGCCCTCCTTCTGCTGTGTAAGCCCTGTAGAGGCCCATGAACCACAAACTCCAATGGAAGGGCATCTTAAGAAGGGTAATGAGCCATCTCACTAAATTTTCCATAAGTTAAAGCCTGCTGTAGTGGCTAGGGAGCTTATCTTAACAGCATGCTAGTATCACAAGATTGTGCTTTTATATTTGAACAGCCTATGATAAAGAACAATTTCTGGAAGGTCAACAAACCCTACTGAATACATTGAAATGACACAGCTGAATTTCACAGAGAGCCATTGAACAGTCACACTGGACTGGGGAGGCGAAAAGAATAGCATAAGAAAACAGTGGAAAAATCAGAGAAGGTAAGAAAACAGCATAAAGTAAAATTTATAATGCCTTATGAACAAGCGATTTGGCTTTAAGCACTCTTCAGCTTTGGGATGTTTGACTCAGCTGAAATGTGTGGCCTGACTTCTTTTCTGAGTCATTTAAGCTCCTTTCCAGGGTCACTTAGCATTTAATAGGTATTTATATGTATACACCTCTTGTAGGCTTTTTTAGAAAGATCTATGTATACATGTAAATGTACACATTTATGTTTTATATGCATATGCATGTATGTTTAGATACACATATATAAGCCTACATATGTGTGACTGTGTGTGCAACTGTATTTATACACATAAAAAAAATCTGCCTGCTTGTCTTATTCTTACTGTATATTTTAAGATGGTTGCATTAAGACTGTTCTCCGTTTCAGCACCTAACTTTTTCAATGATTTGACTTTTTAAAAGCTGGAGCAATTGTTTCCGCCAGAAACAACTCTGCTGAAGTGTGCTGTTCCTTTCAGAGGATCAAAGTACAAAAGATGTTCAAATAAAAGGAGAGATTAAATTCTGTAGCCTGCATTTAGTCATGGCTAGCTTTGCAGTCAGTGTGTGCAGACTGTGGAGGCTGATCTTTCACAACAGCATATTTCAAACCTCAGGAGGGTGTAACTTCGTGTATTAGGTGTAGGTGTCAGCAGAGCCTGTGAAAATGTTTTCTATGTAAAATAATTCTTTTTCAATCTGTTTTTCTTGGAAAAGTGAAAGTTTGCTTCCCTTCCGTTCTTCTCTCTATATTCTTTTCCAGACTTGTTCTGTGTGAGTAAATAGAGGGTGAGGAGTATTTTCAGAACTGAAAGGTCCTTCTTGCCCTTTACAGCAAATGCCTCCTTTACTGATGAATCATTTGCAATTACTCAACCACCGTATTGTTGCAACCTTTATTTCCTTTGCTCAGCAGCATCTACTCTAAAGAGGTAAGAAGGCACAACCCCTGCTTGATGAAGCTTGTAAGTGAGAAGGAAATAAGGGCCTATAGTATAACACAACTCATTTTTATTTTTTTATTATTTTTTTTTAGCCAGAATTCTTGTTCATCTGCTGCTTAAACACAACAGAACCTTGGCATTTATTTTCGCCAGCACATGTCAAAAGCTTATTGCGAGGGAAACTTATGGACACCACGAACTGACCAATATGATCAAGGTAATGCCGTTTATTGTTGTGAAAACACCCTTTAAATAACCCAGATAGCACACACACTGCAAACCACCCTGTGACTGGTTAATACGAATAACACACAACTCTATTGGTGTAAAATAAAGTCCTTGTGACTTCTCTCTGTGCCGTTGTTTTTCAGTTCTTCTGCCGCAGTTTCTGTAAGTTTACATTCTTGTCCCTGTTGATCTCCACAGAGGCTTCTTACAAGCAGTTTCTCACTGCAGTCTTAAAGGCCTGGCAGCATAACTGCATCTAAAGCACTGAGGTCGCTCATATGTCCATTTTCTGCAAGATGTTTTCCAACATAAGCTCTTGTATCTGTGTAGTTTCGCTGATAGTTCATTGCATTGGTGCTGCGGTACTTCGGAGCGCTGGTCTAGGAGTATTATCGCACTCTCTTCAAGCAGGACCTCAACAATCATGAGTCCTTCTCATAAAGAGCAGCCTTCTGACAGGGGCCATATTTGTCAGTGGTGGTGACATTCCCTGTAGCCAGACATAAAGCTTAATTGTCACTTTGCTCAACACAGTAGGATGTGTCCCGTGCCCCACAGTTTTGGGGAAGTGACGGTAGGTGGCACTGGAGAATAGTAACAGAGAGGGATGGATCTGTTATGAAATGGAGCAGTTTCCTCACTGCCTCTCTGTTTAGCCAGTTTTCCATCCCCACGGATTGCTAAAACTTTGCTGCATTCCTTTTGCAAGTCCCTTATTACTCGAAGCCTCAAGGCTTCAAATGCAAGAGTGCTATTTGGCAAAGCTCCAAACTGCGTGTGACGCAACACTGAGAGCAAAAGCCTGCTGAAGATGCTGTGATTCCATCTCGGGGTGTGTAGAGCGATTATTTTGCCATCTCTTTACGTGCAGTTTTTTGTGAGACCTGGCTCGTACAAGCACGCTCACGCACACCTAAAGCAAATCCGCGACCCTTCGGTAACGAAGAGCGGGTGAGATGCGGGTGCCTGCCGGTGGGGGGAGCAGCGAGAGCGTCTAACAGGAGTCAAGGAACCATCGCGCGAGTATCCAGTTTTGTCTCCGGAGATTTTGTCCCACACGCCAGCAAAGGAGGAGGAGACAATTCTTGGCAGTTCTGGGAGGAATTAGGGTAGAAAGTGACTCAGCAGTTTCCTGCCTCCTCCTTTAATGGGAAGCAGAAAAACAGAAAAATAGTGGCCAACTTAAAAGCCTAATGAAATTCTGAAAATGTTCAGAGTTTCCCCAGGAAAACTATCATAGCCTTCTCCTGGAAATCCCCATGGGGAGGGAGCGGGACGGCTCCCAGCTCAGTTCGTGTTACCCGTGTTGCCTTCTGTGCTTGGGAATACGAGCTCTTCCCACGCATATTTCCTGTTTTCTCGATCCTCCTCCTTTTACTGTGTCCAATCGCTGTGAGATGAAGCAGCAACACACTGCCATAAACTCTGAAATGGCAGCTCCTAAAACTGGTCCGTTCCTCTCTCTCAGGATCACTTCACAGTAATCACTGGAAAAGACTCCAGTACAGCACAAATCCCACCAAATAGTTTATGGAGCAAGTTGGCATTTCAAGGTTTGGAGAATATATGATAAAAATGCATCACCTTTTACCAACTAAATAAGTTTTGACCTTCTCTAACTCCTTTTAAATCACAATGACATAATTGACTGCTTTTATACTTTGAAGGGCAGAGTTTTTCCTGTCATGCTTTATCAATTTATTAATTCACTTTATCTGATACGAGATATATTAATTATTAACTTTAAATGCTTTGTCCTAATCTCTTCAATCTTACTGCATGGCTTTTTACAGCTGAAATACTGTTTTGTTGATACTGTTTTTGATGGTAGTTTCTTTCCTGTTGCAACCTTGGGGTAGACCAAGGGTGAGATTTTGTTTGAATTCTGAATAGCCACTTGAGTGGAGCAGTTTGTACCTTTTTAAGGAATGGTATGAAGTATGAAGGCAGATGGTCCCTGAGGGAACTCACTCTGTGTTGTGCCTGGAGCAGCCTCTGCTGCTCCCTTTTATGGAGGGTCCTGAGCTACGCGAGGTCTAGGCAGATGTACGTGCCCAGTGCTGTGTTTACTCCAGCTCTTCAGCAGGCCCTTTGCGGAGGGCCAAGTCCTCACTGATCCCTGAGAAATATCCCAGCATAAGGGAGGTTATTCCCCCATTAGACTATCCCAGCTCTGTGTACTGAGGAGCTAAAGCCAGAGGGCCTCTCTGCCATCAAAGGTCTGTCCCATCCCCTTCTCCTGTGGGTGGAGTTGGGACCTCCTTTCAGAGCATGTGCCACCAGCACAGAGAGATGGCAGCTGTGTGAAGAAGGAGTGAAGTTTTTGAATCCTGTTCTTGTGCACTAGTCTTCCTAAGACACGTCTTTCCCGTAGTGAAGTTGTTATTTAAGCATGTTTGTAACTTGTACTGCAAGTCAGATCACCCACCATCATGTTAAAAGAAGGAAAAAAAAAAAAAAGAAATGCTTGGATTCCCAAATTGAGAAAGGGAACAGACAAGGTATTACCATTTTAGTGTTACTGCTGTTTGAATTTTCCCTGAAGGAAGGCTTGGAAAAGAACCATCAGTGCATAAACCGGTTAAACAGGAAGGAAAACTTCTGATGGAAAAGTTACACACCCTTGATACTGAAAGCACATAGGTCATCTAAGTGTGCCTCTGCGCAGGAAAACACAGGAGTCTGGATACTCTTCTGACAAATTGTGTGTCTCAGGTAAGAAGTTGCAACAGATACTCTTATCACTTAGCAAGTGGCCCAGTCATCTCCTGGGCTCTGGTAAAAGGGAAAAGTGAGCCCGCAGTGTGCCAAGGTTTACACTGGAATGAATGTGCATGCTGAGGTCTGGGAAGTGTTGTCGTGTGCTTGGATGGCAGTTACATGTTGTGAACGTTCTGTGATGCTCTCAAGTCTCTTGATTTATAGTGCATATTTTAGAATACTTGTTGGGATTCTCCCTTAAAGCCCCTGATCTCAGAACCATGTGATTATGTGAAAACGCAGCTGTCATTCAAAAGGGAAAGGAGGGTTCATAGCTGCAGGATGAAAAAGCCAAACCTTCCGAAATGTGAATTCAGAAATCACAGGGCAAGGAAAATTAACCTATAAACTAAGGGGTTTGGGTGTGGGATTTTTTTTAACTGTATATCAATTTTTCCTCATTAGGTATTTTTGAAAATTCTGCTTTATCAATGCACTTGTCATGATTCAAATGGTGCAATAGAGACTGGCAAAGAGCCAAATAATTTCCTGGATTTTTTTATGTTGCTTGGAAAAGGATCAGGACTTGGCCTAAGTGCAGAACCCGGTTGTTCTAACCAAACTAGCAAGTAAAACTTAAACCCCTGAGATTTACACCACCGCAGACTGAGTTTCCAGTCTAAATGGTTAGTTTTAAATAAAATCCTGTATGAAGGAGACATGATGCTACATGCTGTACGAGTGTCTGCTCCCTGCCAGGCCCTTCCCCTTCCCTGATCCAGGCTGGGAGAGGGAGCCAGTTGTGCGAACGTCCCATTGCTCACATGGACATCCCAGCCCAGCAAGAACAGCAGGATGGGATACACAGACCAGCCTTTGGCACTGTAGCCAAAGTGGGTGCTTTTAAAGACCACTGGGAAAGCAGTAGATCTCCTGAGCAGCATGGAGAGTGCAGAGGATAAGCACCGATACACAGATAGATGGAGGTGGACTCTGTGTGTGTGTGCAGAGGTGTAGATAAAGCCTTAGGGGTGAATGTGCAAGGTTAGCTGTTAGGCATTTATGTATCATGATAAACAGAATTCGAAATGTAAATAAAATATTTTAGAAAGAGTTGGAAGGGTCTAAAAGGTATTGTATTTTCTATGCCTGAATTATAGTCTTCCAGGTAGCCAAGCTTTTTTAAGGAAGATTATGCTGGAGGGAGATATCATTATTTTATTTTGTATTTTTTGTTAAACATTTCTATTTTTGAGATGGGTTAAAAAGAAGAATCAAAGACCTTATATTTCTTGATTTGGTGGCTATATCCTCTCCTTTCTTTTCCTCCTACCTGCTGTAGAAATGAGAAACAGAGAAAGTGGTGAATGAAGATAATTTCATACAAAAAATTCCTGTTGCTATGCTTAGTAATTTTTTGTCTGAAAAAAATGGTGTCATCTTTATCCCCAAACAAAATGAACTTTAGGATTTGCTCTGAGAGAAAGAGGCAAAGACTGTAATTGAAGTTTAGAACAAAAATCAAAGTGGAATGTATCATTTTGCTTATCTGGCTTAATGTAATTTCATAAATGTTTTGTTTTTTTTTTTTTTTTAACACTGTTAAAGCAAACCAGAGCACGCAACACATGGAATTGCTAAGTTGAGTTTTTTGAAAGAGTAGTTCAGCCTCTAAGTTGGAGATTTCATTTCAGCTTATTTAAGTTTTCGTTTAACTTCTCACTCCCCACTGTGGCTGACAAAAGCTTATGTCATCTAGAGTTTGACTTAAAATGAAACAAAAATAAATAAAATTGTGTGTGTATGTTCTGTTGTAACATAGATTTTCATTGCAAGGTGCTATTATCTAAACTAATACAGTATCTTGGAGACATAATGGAAAAGCTATTTGCAGAACTAAGCTTTAGCAACCTCTGAGCACACTTTATCTCAACAGCTTTTTCTTTTCCTGATGGGGAATACATTTTTTATTGAATTACTAAATCAGATGTTTCTATGTCGTTTATGTGATAAAGTACTCCATCACAACAGTGTGCTCTATGTAGTATTGCTGTTGTGTGTAATTTGTGTTTTTTAGGCTACATCTGTATCAGTAAATGAAACAGGCCAAGACCCCGAGGGCCAGTGACCCAGAACAGATTGTGGTTGTAGAATCAAACTCCCTTCCACAAAAAAAAAAATACCCTCGTGCCTACTGACAGTAGTTTCCAGGACACGCTGCCCATCTGAACCAGAGGAGTACTTGGCACATGCCAAAATGAGGTCAGGAAGTTTGCTGGGAACAGCGTGAGTGATGGTGAGCTGCAGCAGGAGCTCATACCCTTGCCTGCTCATTTACGAAAAAAGATACAGCCTCAGGCTTGGAGAATAAGTCTGGTTTGGAAAACAAAGTAACAGAAAAGACTGAAATTTATTTCTTTATTCTTTTTTGCCCCTTTCTATATGCCCTATCTAAGCTTTTGGAGTGGAGTGTTTTGGATATTAATTGTAGGTGGATGTCTTCTATGCGCTGTTACTTAACTTTCTTCACCTGATTATACTGAGGTAAAATGGTAGAATACAAAGAAATTTGAGGAACAAAGAAGAGGAAGATTGGAATGATACTGATGACCATTAATACAAAGCTTTCCTAACTGCATGTTTTATATTGCTGCATTGTGAGCTATCCAAGTGTAAAAATTATGGAAAAAACATGGTGATTTTCTTTAATATTTGTCAGAATTAGTATCTTAATATTTAGATCAGTTGTTTTAGGCATCTTGTTGCTATTATTTAGGAGTCAAGGAAGATAACAACAATAGTAGTAATTTGTTATTATTTTTTAATAATAGAAAAAGCAACAATAATAAAAAAATATGTCTGGAGATAAGGATCAGGCAAAAGAATAACCAAGCTCCACATTAAGAAAATATTTTTTCACCTTGTAGAGAAAGCTCTAAAGCAAAAAAGACCAAAGCAGTGTACTGCTTTCATTATATGAGATATTTTGGGGTTTAACTTTTGGTTTGTGCTTTGTTTCAGTGGTATGTAGCTCCAGTTCTGAACACTGCTCTCTTGACCTTGGAACTATTATGAGACTTTCCTGAAGATTAATAAGACTGAAGAGAAGGATCAGCCATGGCATACTTTGGGAGGGGGCCTTTCTCACACAACGAATTCCATAAAGGACAGCCTGGGGACCAGGCATCTTACCCAGTGTACCATTCTGATTCTTCTGATGGAGAGATCCCTCTAGGATTTGATCGAATAGTTGAGGAAGTCAGCAATGAATTTTTTTTTTACAGTTCATCACATTCACATCATCAGGAAGAAGTTTCCTTCACATCCGACATCTTTGGTCGGAATGTGCATGACCAGCACTTTTATGGTCAGCCTCTAGTTGCTTATGGAGAACTTTACCCTGGAAATCCAGGCTCTCACTGGCAGCGAGGCACAGTGTCACCCACGGCTGGCTTCAGATATTCTTTGCTATCTGACTACAGAAACTTCTCTCTGGTGGATCCCTACCCCTACAGTCAAGGGAGAGAACTCTATGGGGAAAGTAGCGTAAATCCAGTCCCAAATGAGTTTGGTTCAGATGTAGGAAGAGGCAACACAAGTCTGGGTTTTCCAATAGGCTTTGACAGTGTAGATGCTCAGTGTCCTGTTTTGTTAGACAACTATCCCTTTGGACAAGGACTGAGAGATGAAAGTGGAAATGGGGAAGCTTGTTTAACCAACTCTTCCAGAAGATGCAACATAGGACCTACCGGGCCCAGTGACTCTGGACATGACAGAGAGGTACTGAAATTTTCTTGTATTGGCAGTCTTTAAAGTTTTTTGTTCTTGTTTGTGTCCTTTTACTTTGTGTATTCACTCACGTTGTTGCAACATGGATTAGAAGCACTTAATTTAAAGACCTTATGAAAAATTAAAACATTTATGCCTTGGGGGAAGCAAAAGCATTTTATACCAGAAGAGAATCTAGATTACGGTCTAGAATGCTCCAGTAGGCTCATTTTTTGGCTCACTGAACCGTAAAACTACCATAGGAGGATAAGTACAGAAATGTAGAATAAGATGTGTTTGAAAGAGGTAAGATGACAGATTTTATGGTCTGATATGAAACCTGAGATTCAGAATAACAATACATTAGGTTTTTTGTTGAGCCAGACTGTCTCTGTGTCTAGTTTGGCTGACATATTCTAATCTTGAAGGATGAAACACACCAGATCCTGCCTTCACCAAGTTCTGCATGCACTTACATGTGCATATATAATTATTTTCTAAAAATAGACACATCTTCTATAACTATGGAAGCCAGATCTATGATACACTCTTATAGCTGTCTTTTTGAGGCATATCCTTTATCTTTTTTCCTCTTCCATCAGGTGTTCATAGCTCTATTTGTGATTTTGCCATTTTTAACAGCCATGTCTTATGGGACTCCCATGACTCTCTCTGATGTTATATCTGCCCTCATTTTCTTTCTTTCAAAATCTTGATAGAGAAGGAAAAAGAAAATGATAAATCCTCCCTTTCCTCCGGTCCTTGTTAGCATTCTGAATCATTATAGGAATCCTGAAATAGCCTACAGGATACTTCTGCACTATGAATATTAAAAGACAGTTTAGGTTCACCTTGTGCTTTAACTCCCAGTGATCACAGTATTTTAAACAAAGGGGAAGAGACACTTGATTGACTTGTCTCTATGCCTGTGAATAGGGAGAACTATACACGTAAACATTTGCAGGCCCAGACAGATGGGAAGGCAGCAGGAGGAAATATATCTGAGGACAGGAACTCTTAAGACTAATCCTGTGCACCACATTTTGTAATTTCAGTGATGAATACAAAAGAAGAGGAGATGAATAGGTGGGGAGACTAAAGGCTGTTGTTGCTTTTTACTTAGGATAGGAAAACTAAAGCATGTTGACATCACGGTGAAAAGAACAAGCCCTCTCATGAGAAAAGTAGAAAGTAGTGGGATACAAATGAGCAGGAGGAGGTGAAATTGTGATATGGGAAGAAGAGGTGCTACAGGAAGCAGGCATGTAAGAAACAGGCACAAATGCTTCTGTGATGAAAGAGGAGAGAATTATAGGGGAGGGGAGAGAAGAGAAGAGTGAGTCAAGGGCAACTACAATCAAATGTGTGGGAGGATTTGATTAAGTCAGGGAAGTATTTGAGCTGTTTAGTGAGGAGAGGAAGAAATGGGAGAGAGGAGAGAATTGATTTGTAGCATAAGAATCAGTGTGTTCACAGGAATTCCTTCAGGGGGAAACAGGCATGTCAGGATAGAAAGAGAGCCAAGGCACGAGGATGGCAGCTGAACCTCAAGATGATAAGGGAAAATAAAAGTGAAAGAAAGTTGAGAGAGGGAAAACGAAAAAAAGCCTGTAAAGTAATAACTCATTGCTACTGGGCTGGCAGTTTTGGAAAAGTGCTGCAGGGTGACAGAGATGATGCCAAGTAAGTCTGTCAGAGTGGCTGGAAAAGTGAAACACCACAGCAAAAGAAAGAATGAGCACAAGTTGGATTTGTGGGGTCTGGGATGAGTAAATGATGCATCCAAGTAGTAGGAGATAAGCAATACTGAAGACTGAAATGGAAAGAATACTGAAACATGGAGAGTAGAATTGAGATAAGTCATAGGTAGGCAAGATAAAACATTAACATTGCTGAAGTCACGCTGTCATTCTGATCCTTAGCTCTGGGATGCAGTTGTATGGCCCTGTGCTTTATTTAATGCTAATCAAAATATGTCTACTGTAGTTAGGGAAACATTCATTTTTGTTGGCCTTGTCATCACCAGGTCAGGTGTTAAAACATAGTAAAGTAACTATCTTCATAATATCCCAGTGAATGGAGATGCTATTTTTTCTATATTAAAAAGAAAACTGAAATACAACCTAAAAAGTATCTAATATATTTAGCTGTTCCGTCCATGATATTTAGAACCTAATTTTAGAAGATAATGTTTTCAGATTGCTAACAAGACTCACATCTTTGGCCAAGTCCAATCATCAGACTAAACTTGATAATTTTGTTTTTGTTGTTCCAGAAGGGAGAAATACACAGTTATTATTCATGTTTGGGAAGGATGGTTCAGATGACTCGATTAGCACAATGTGAGAAATCTATGGATTGAAAAAAGTAGATCCCAGCCATCAAGGGATGCATTCTGTTACTTCATCCTTGTTGTCATCAGTTCTCTCCATACACAATTCTGCCTCATTCATTGCTCACTTTCAGATATTTGCAATGGGTGGAGTCCCAAGTCCTGTTGAAAAATAGTATGTAATAGTGTGACCTCATAATATTCCCAGCCTGCATCTTTTCATGCGTATTGCACTTTGTCTTCAAAAAAAAATGTTAAATTTTGGGGTTTATTGTTATTATAGTTATAAATTTCATAAGTTTTTTATAAATTATTACTGAACTTGTAAAGTAAATATTTTGCCATGTCTAAGTTTCCTCCTCTGTGACATGTTATTAGTTGTTTTTCTTCCTGCAGGGGTTTAAAAGCTCTTACACAGTTAAGCCTGCTGTATTTCTCTACCTACAACAGTAGAGTGGGTTTGCAGATATAATAGTAGTAAGTTCTTTCCTGGAGGCAATGTTCTGACTGAAGGGTGTATAGCAAACAGACAAAGGGGTGCTCTGACCCAAAATATTGGCTCAGACCTCTGCTTTCCAAGTTCACAGAAATTATCTGGGGATTTTTCACATTCAAAGAATACACTGGCTTCCCATTACCTGTCTTAGGGACTTCCCTGATAGGTTCGTGGAATTTGAGGGGATCCTGAGCTTCCTGCCAGGCCAGAAGGAAACAAAATAAGGATTAAAACGCACTGCAGCATAAGCTTCGGTTTGCCCTCTCTCCCTTTTGTACACTCAATGTACATCTTCTGCATTTAAAGTTATTTGTGCTCTGACACTGATTTTGAAAGCATTATAATTCCTTATGTTCTGCATGAAGGGGAAAAACAGTTGTTACCCAGGGTAGCTGATGCTTTGTGACTTTGTGTTTTTTCTCTGAAAGCATTTAGACTGCAGTCAAAATGGGGTCTTTTGTGTTTATCTGAAACTGCGTCAAGTCAGGGGAAGAATGATAACGTATGAAAGGTAGCTCTCCTGGAACCAAATGCAAGGTCAACCTCATGATCCTGCCTCTGATATCTGTGTAACTGAGCTCTGCTTCTTCTGGTGTCTTTTTTGGTATTTTTAGGCTGCAGGTTGGTCTATCCAGCTGGTTGAAGCAAATCAAGGAAGTAATGAAAACACAGTTGGTTTTTGCAACACAGTGGAGAAGTAAGTAACGAAAAAACTTTATTCAGCCAGCTGTAGCATTTCACTTACTAATTTTAATTGGTTATCCCTGTGGATAACACACCAGTGTTTTGGCTACTGCTGAGCAGTGTTCCCACAGCATCAAGGACATTTGTCCAACATTCCCCCTTCACCCGCAGGCTGGGAATGGGCAAGTTCTTGGGAGGGGACATAGCCATGAGAGTGGACACAAACTGACCAAAGAGATACTCCTTAACATTTGCTGTCTGCTCAGCAATAAAAGCTGAGAGAAAGGAAGAGGAGGAGGGGTGATGATAACACCATTCATTATGACGACATTTGTCTGAAGTCCTTATTCCTGGAAAGTAGCTGGGCGTTACCTGCTGATGGGAAGTAAAGGATAAATATTTTGGTTTCCTTTGCTTCTGTGTGCAGCCTTTGCTTTTGCTTTTATTAAACTGCCTTTATCTTGACCCAGTAGGGTTTTTTCCCATCTTATTTTCTCCCCGTGCCCCTGCAGCTTGGTGGGCACCTGGCATCCACCCAAGGTGAGCCCACCACAGTCTGCATTCCTGAGCTGTGCCATAATTCCAGTATCGACTTAAATAAGACAACTCTTCCACTTTTTGTTTACATACTAAAATACACAAAGAAATATTAATTCAAAAAATATTTTCCCTCTTAACTGTCCCCTTTATCACTGATAAGTACATTTAACTCTTCAATGTTGATGGCTTATGATGTATAAAAGTTAAGATCCTTTTTTCTGTCATTTTCTTGGATGATATTAGTGCCTGTGTAGCTCAGAGCAGGAAAAAGAATTGGAGGAACTCACTGAGAACAGAATTACTACCTACTGTCATGATGAAAAGTGAGACTTAGCAAGTGGCAAAACCTCCTTTAATTATTGTTTACCGTTACAGTTAATAGCCTGGCTTAATGGGATGGAACTTATTTTACTTTCTTAATCTTCTTCAGAAAAAGAAATCATGCTGAAATCCAGGCACACTGAGAAATACAAGTTTTTAGGCCATCTGTGCAGATTCATTTTCCTTTGTAGGTACTCACTGATCACAGTCAAGTTGTTAGCAAAAATGCATGCTTTTCCCCGCAAAGAGTAGCTGGAAAATGGAGTGCTGCTTTTTTTTTTTTTTTTTTTTTAGACTTTAATGAATTGATTTTATTTAAGGCCAGTCAAGCCTGCTTCTCTTAACAGAAAGAAAGAAAGAAAGAAAGAAAGTTCAACCAGAAAACCTGGTTTGATGTTGCACTGAATTTAAGAGTGAATATATTATATATTCATATGAGGTGAATGGTCAGCTTCAAAACATACTCAGTCACATACGACTCAGTTTTCTACTTTTACACAGTTCATCAGGCTGAACTCCCACACAATTCTACCATCAGGTGCATGAAGGCACAATCCACATGACAGCTTTTGTCTTAGATTTTCAGATTTTTAAATGTCTAAGCATTCTAATTATAGATAAAGCTTTCCACTGATTTTTGAATAAAGGAGTTTATAAGGCTAAGAAGATAAATAGAAACACTCCATTTCTGGATTACAGGAACTTGTTTTGTGTGCATCATGAGCAAATACCCTTAAAAAAGAGAATAAGAACAACCTTTGCTTTTCCTCTGTTAAATAAATAGAAAAAATTTTAGAACAAAATGTCACTGCAACCAAAAGACCAAAAAATGTCATAAATTTTCAAATAACTTACATACACAGTCTTGCCAAAAAAGCATCCTTCCAGTCCCCAATGAATCTCAATTGCTGGCAGTTTCATATGTCACAGGTAAGATGTATAATTCAAACTGTGTCATGCATGCTTGCAGCTCTAGCATGTAGCTCAATCATGTCTTTCTCTAGGTAATACTTGTACAGGCAGAAGTCTATAATTGAAACATTTGGCTGTACGTAACGGTAAATTATCTTCAAATTCACTTTATCAGGTTTCTTCTACAATTATGAGCATAGCTGTAGTAAGCATTCATCCATAGGTGGCTTCAGAATATGTCCTCAAGTGAGTTTGATACCAGAAGATGCCAAGCTAGTAGTCTCAGTGCTGCAAAATGCAGAGTTCTTCCACCTCCCACTGTTTTCAGGGATGTGCTCTGCACCACAGTGAAATACATCATGTTATGAAATGCTGTGAAATAGCAAATCCCTATAAATGTTTGTACTTTCCATGTACACTGAGCTGTTGCAGCGCAGAAAGCAAGTAGCACAAGACTTGCTACTTGTATACTTGTACTTCAGTTTTGCTTTGGAAGACCTGAACTTTCCAAGTTTTGCAATGGGCATGTTTTGCCCACCTGCTCCAGCCAGAAGGCCTTTAATCGCATGAAAATAGTAGATGGCCATGAAGCAGCAACACTTTCTGCAACTGAATGCATTTTTAACTGCAAAGCATGAAAAGCAAATTTGCATCCCCACATTATCCTAAAATGTAAGCAGTATGTGGGTATGGAAGGAGAGAAGGTTCACTTAATGTTGGAGTGGCTGCCAGTAAGCTGAGGAGGTGAGTCATGCCCCGTGTGTGTACATAGCCCATTAATTTGATGCTGGAGAAAGGGTAGTGAAGTTTCCAGTCTTGTTCAGTCCTTGGCCTCTTTACAGAAACAGCTTACAAGAATGAATTTGGTTCTAGGGGAAAGCTTTAAGTGTACAAACACAAAGCAAACAGACTGACATCAGCTACGTAGGTAATCCAAAGAGCCTCTGCAGTGTTATGGGTTTTAATGATGAGTATAAATCTACCTTGTACTGGAGGTATTCTTGTCAAGCCTCATTTCCTCCTTCCCCACTGAAACATTGTGCCCCCTGGTCTTTCATTATAAGAAATGGTCTGCTTCACTGGATTATTAATTTTGGAAGCCTAGGCTTTATTTTTCTTCTCATGCTGTAGAAATACATGGCACACAAGAGTAGCTCATCTGGTTGTTTAAGAGACTTGGGCAGCAGTTCCGAGGCAGGAGGAAACATAGTAAAGAAGATCTTTAGATGAGAGAACTATGGTTCAAAATACTCTGTAATCAGAGATGGCATAAAGTGCTACCAACTCGGAAGCTACAAAATGCTTCTTGAACTAACAAAAGAGAATGCAGAATGCTTAATAAAGAATGTTTGAGTTTAGCTACTAAATATTCAGTCAAATTAGTGAAATGTAAAGCTTCAGCTGGTACAATATGTACTCTCACCTGCAGCTGCAAAGTGTATTTGCTTATAAAGCAAACTGAGTCTCAGATGACAGACATAATACCTGTGACCAGTGTTCATTAGGAAGTGGTACCTCAAGAGGAATTAGTTTCTGCAGGTCTGTGGTAATTGGAAGGAGGAGGGGCAATGTATTGTATAGGTAATAGTATATCAGAGGGACTCAATGGCTGTAACAGTTACTGCTCTCTATAGACATTTGCATAAATACCCAGGGTTTTGGTAATGAGAATTTCAGACTGGATTGGAGAGAGTTGTGAAAATAGAGACTGCTTAAGGTTTTGCATAGAAAGCACGTTCCTGTATTCATTTTGAGCAGCTGTCCTAGTGGCAGTTGTCTGTGCATGTGCTTTTTGTTAGTTTTATGTTAAAACTCAGTTATTTAAGTACACATTTGAACACCGTTATTTCCACTGTGCCCAGTGTACACTGAAGTCTCTGTTTAAACTCCTTTTGGTTTCACTGTGGTCAAGCGCAGCAGAGACGCTGTCAAGTTCATGAAGATTTTACTGATGGTTTTTCTAAAAGATGTGGGGGTGTGTGCTGATATGTAGTTATCATACTAACGTATGAAAACACAGTCTTGAGTTGCTACCATTTCTTTCCACAGAATTTTATTGTAACAACTCTCTAAGTGCTATTATCTATCTCGTAGCATTTTTGTTTTATTCTTAAAAGAGATCAAAAATGCACACCCATTTAGACATAGTTTCTTCATGTGTTCCTTCCAGAATCAGAAATGCCTATCCTGCTTCTGACTTGAAGACAAATACTGGGAAAATCTGGAGTGTCACAACAAGGTTCCCAGACCATATCCTTGGTGGAACAAAATTCAGAATCAGTGTTTGGACAGATTTTTCACTGTGTCCTCTACTTCTTACACAGCAAGGTAAGTGATTGAGGTGTCCATATCCTTCCACAACTTATTTCTATGGAGATGATAACAAAATGCATTTTTTTTGTCTGTAAAGATACTTTAAGAGCAAGCTTTATGGGAGCCTGGAGTCCAAGCTTTGTCAAGCATGTTCAGTGTATTTGCTGTAAAATTAACATCATGTTGAATGTCATACTCTGCTAATATGCAGATCTCTACTTTCTTTAATCACAATTGGAATCAATTCTGGCAGTCCCATAATTCAGACTTTGATCCAGAAGAAATTTAATCCTGTGCCTAATTTAAAGAGTAGGGATAGTCCTTATATAGGTGTGGAACTTCTTACAGCCTTGACTCTGTTTCTGAATGTAAGACTCGAGAATCTGCAGTGCTGAAACTCCTCTATGTCCAAGGTCTGGGAAAGTACATCAGTCATAAAATGGAAGGAGAAATTCCAACTAGATGGAAAGAATAAAGAAGAATGATTACTAATTGGAACTCTTTACATATAGAGATTGTGGAGTGTCCAGCCTTGGAGGTTTTTAAGGTCTTACAAGGCAAAACTCTGAACAAGCTGGTCTAAATTCAGTGTTGACCTCCTTTTGGAGGGGAGGAGGCTGGAATAGATGGGCATACTGAGATTCTTCCCAGCCTGGATTATTCTATCACTGGTGACTGTGGGAAGCTGCCACTGATCCTGTGCATCCTATACCTGTGATGGATGGGAGAAATTTTAATTCCAGCTCTGGTCATTTTTACTTCTGCAACATATACAAAAGTGAATAAATTCTTCCACCTCTCTTCCTGTGCTGCTTCATTAAATGATAGTCTTTTGTGTTTTTTTTCTTTCCCCCTTGAATCATTTCTTCAGTTGTCAAAGAATTCTTTGGCTGTAACAAACAGAGCATTAGTTTGTTTGGCAGATTAAAAGCTGCAAATCCAAAGCTTGTGACAGAATGTCAGTCACACATATTTAAAAAACAAAAAACTTAACCCCCCCCTCCAAAAAAAACCCCTCCAAACTTTGTAAATAAGGTAGCCAAAAATTACAAATTTGTTTGTACAAGTTTGCCTGCTTGATTTGAGAGCATCTACATAGTTATTGGAAAGCCTGGAGAAGTAGATTGTATCATCTCAAAGCAATGTTTTCTGGAGGCCATGAAAGAGTTGGACCAGAAGGTAGTAATTCCAGTACTTCTGTCAGTAAGGCAAGGGATCTATGTTGAAGTTCCCTGTAATGCAAAAGTTTTAACTACGGGCAAATGTTTTATCATATAACCTTACAGATTGTTCCTTGGTTTTTCTGTTTTGTTTTTTTTTTTTCAGTTTGCTTAACTTTATTTACAAAATCTCTTTAGAAGGCGCAGCTAAAACTGAAGAGGATGTAAGAAACGCTCCTGCCCTAAACTTCCTTGCAAACTTAGTAAGCAATAAAGTTCAGCTAGGGGAAAGGAGTACACTTTTTTTGCCCCATCTAGTATAAAGAATTTTTCAGTTACACAAAAACCTTTGGCAAAGAAAGAAAATGAGAATTAGTCTAGAGAGTACAAATGATACTAGGATGTTTCAGGGTTTTTCCAAGGAGTGACCTGAGAAAATGCAAGTTACAATTTTAATTCAAGGTTCAGTGCCATTCTGTTTTCTGAAGTGTATAAATTTAGCAAACGGGCACTGCAGTTTGTGTCAAACCAAGTATGAGGTGAGCTCTCAGAGGGCTAAATGTTTAAAACTAGTAAAACTGGTAGAAAATATGTAATTGAAGAGTCTTTCAGAGCAAAGGAAAAACAATTTTGCAAAAAAAAATAAAAAATTTTCAGAAGGAGCTTTTAAATCTGTTGATGCCTTTGTTTTTCCCTGAGGATGACTAAACGAAAAAATAAGCTACCTATGGTAAACAACTCTCATTTCAACTTTGTTTCTGTCACAGTCACCTCCCCTAAAAATGTCAGGTGTTCTCTGAAGTTTTGTCTCAGTATCACATCTCCTTAAACTTCCCTGCAAAAACAATTTTGTATTTCTTGGTTCATCTAAAATAATAGTGTGGCAGCTCTGAACCTCATTTCTATTTCTTTTCTATTCTTTTCTCTTCTATTCATTGGCTGCTGGGGGCAATTGGGTGATTCCAAACATCATTAATCCTGATGGAACTGGTTGGTTAGGCTCAGTTTGAACCAGTTGTCTGAAACGAGACCAGTGTGAATTAGTCAACACACAAAGTTGGGTTACATGTTTAGCTTCTGGGGATTTGTATGTGGTTTCCATTTATATATCCAAGAGTTCACTTCTGGGGATTTGTATGTAGTTTCCATTTATATATCCAAGAGTTCACTTCAAGCTTCTAGAAAGGGCTCTTACAGCCACTACTTTTGAAACAAGAAAGAAATACCACGAATGAAAAACAGAAAGGAAACTCTACATTGTGTATAGCTGTTAACAGAAAAGACAATGAGATTGTCTCAGAGCTGTGGAGGAAGTTCAGGCTTTATTTTTCATTGTTAAACCATTTCTGGGAGACTTTTCACTGAAGAGTCAGGTCTGCTTTCTGCTAGAGGAAGATATACCAGACTTGCAGGATCAGTGTGGGTGCACTGTGTTCTGCATGCTTATAAAGATGAAGGTTATCAGACATTATCCAGATTATGCAGCTATTCTTTTTGGTTTGATCAATTCTTCTAAAATGGACAGAGAGGAAATGTATTGGCAAGTGGTGAAAGATGGCTTAAAAAGCTGAAGTCAGGAAAAAAAATCTCAAAATGTTGGAGTATTCTGAACAGCAGATTGTACAAAAGGACATAGAACGTCTTTTTTTATAGGGATTATATATATATATTATTGTGTGATTATACTTAAATTATATTGATATGATATGTTACCTATACATATAATACATTTGAGTGTTAATTTGCTACTTTGTTATGACTAAAAAGGTATGCATGGCAGAAACAATACCACATAAAATTCTGAAGCCTTCTTTTGTCATGAGCAGCTACTGAGTCAACTTTTGTATCAGGCCATGTTTGCACATTAGAAA
Organism: Grallaria varia; assembly: GCA_013396735.1. Classification (NCBI taxonomy): domain Eukaryota; kingdom Metazoa; phylum Chordata; class Aves; order Passeriformes; family Formicariidae; genus Grallaria; species Grallaria varia. Next base: position 982,792 of record VWZG01012481.1, on the reverse strand, counting down.
TGTACCAAGATATTCATGAGGAAAATGAAAAATAAGAATAACTTGCTATTTGTATTTTCCTTCTCCTTGTGAATGTTGCTCATCTATTCTTCATTCCAGCTACCTAACAAATTGCTAATTTCCTCTGAATGAACATAGATTCTGTGATATGCAAAATATTTGAAGAAAAATTTAAAAAATAATAAAATCAAGTGTTTCTTGATTCTATTCCTCTTGATGGAGCTAGTCTGCAGCAGTTGTTAGGTCTTACAAAAATAAATATATAATTTTTTTTGCTCAAGTATCTAGCCTGGAATTCTCTGGTAAGATACTATTAATTTTTCTTGCTATCTTTATTTACAGCTGGCTGTATCACTCATGACTTAATTGTAGAGATCCTCCATTGCACAAATCGATACCCAGCCCAGGAGGAATGCCTTCTAAGTCTTTATGGGGCTGATGAATTTTTACAAAAGTAAGTATCTCATTAAACCACGGGCCATGTAAACTGAACCACAGGGAGGCTTAGAGTATTGTGTTCCAAACTCTTCATGTGTAGTTTCTGAAGCTCACAAAACATGATGGTGTTCTACAGTGATGATGGTGTGCTCTTGTGCAAGGACTCACATCCTGGCTCCTTTGTACAAGCTTTGTGCAGCCTTTAATAACTCCTTTCACTCCGCTGGCCTTCTGGTCTTTCTTGTCCGTAATATGAGGGTGCTGCTACTTCCACTGTCTCCTAGGGATGTTATAAACATATCCTTGAAGGGGAAAATAGCCAAAGAGAGGAAAAACAATATTATACATCTGCATAGTAGGTGGTTTTTCTTCATATTCAGTGGCTGTAGTAGTAAAGCAAGTGAAGTCTGCCCTTTGGTGTTGACTGCAAGTCAAAGAAAAACACATTATACATGCAAACAGGTCTTTCTGAATGTGTGTAGTCTACAAGTAAGGAAATAAATGCTTGGATTCACATTAATTCATGTAAGCTCTGGTGGTGGTAGAAAGCACTGCTGGTCTCAGGTAGCTCTTTCTTGCCCTCTGGCAGCTTAAGTTCAGCTGTCAGCAAAAGTGAGCAGATTCTGTGTTGAAGCCGCTAAAGTGCAGGCGCTTGTCAGCTGTGCTGTGGGGATGGTGACTTGCAGCAGAAGGGGAGAGGTTGGCAGTACTCTGTGGTGACATGTGAAGCCGGCACTGAAGGAATCACAGCTCATCTATTAGAGATGTAAGAAGTGTTAGATGAAATAGTGTATGTCTGTAATTGAAAGGGAAAATTTTAGAAGCAGTCATATTTATAGCAGAGTATAAAAATTACCTGAACTAGCCTTGAGCAAGTCAGTTTGATTAATGAAAGTAACATAGTTGTGAGAGCAAGTGTCACACTGTGTAAATTAACTTTGTTCTGTATCTAACTTGGTGGCTTCTACTGTAACACAGGCACACAGGTCAAATGTTCAGATGTTTATGGTGAATTATGTTTGAAAACTAAAGATGGAGACTTCAACACTTCTAAGGCCACTCTCCACTTGTTCAAGTCTCTGTAAAGAACGAGCTGGGACAGTGAAACATTGCAACACTAAAACCACTGAGCAAAGAACCAGGTCATACATAAGATCTGTTATTTACAGAAGGCGGCCAGGGCACTTTTTTTTGTTTGTTTGTTTTTGTTTTTTTTTAATTAATATTTTCAAGTCTGTCTTCTCATTTCAAAGTGATGGCTATAAAATGGAAATAATGAGCCACTACTGAGGGTGAGCTCAGTGTGTTTCAGTATAGCGTAGAGTATGCACTGAAGAGTTTTGTTTTCACTGTTGGGAAGAAAGCAGCAACAGTGGACTGTTTAAATTCCTGCTCTTGCAGAATCTCTGCACGTCTCATTAGCAGTGAAACAAGGTCAATAACACTCTTAACTTTTTTTTGCTTTGCTCCTTCACTGTCATGCAGAAAGCACTGAGCTGCACTTCCAGCTTCTGCAGCTCTTGAGTCTTATGTTATACCGTGAGGTTCAGCTCCCTTTCTTCTGCCTCTTCTTCAGAGCTGTGTATCTAAAATTTGAAACCCCAGACCATGGTGATCCCTTGGGTAGCTTAACATGGCCTGCAGAGTTGCCTCAGGGTGAAATTTTTCCTGTGTGTGGGCTATCTTTAAGTGCAAATTGGTTTCCTACCAGCATTGCTAACACAGTGATTTGATGTACTTGTACAGAGTTCTTCCCCAGAAGAGTATTTTGAAATGGTTTGGGGGTGAATTCCAGTAGAAGTTGCCCGAGTTATGAGACAGCAAAGGCAATAAGTACTCTGCTGCTCCTGCTTTACTGTAGTCCAGAAAAAAACCCAAAGTAAGGCCAAAACGGTGACATGATGAATTGTTCTCAGACCAGAGTGGTTTAATGAAGCAGACAGCTTTCTGAAGTTCTGTCAAAAGCTTTCATTTACTATTATAATGGACTGTATTAATGAGCATTTCATCCTGCCTCCTGGCAGAAGCACCTGAAAGACTTGATGATTTCTGGAATCCATTTACTTTTGAATGACATGGGGGAATAAAATGCTTGTGTGCTAATGATCATTACACTCAGCACCAAAAGATTTCATCGTCCATTATTCCCTTCCTACAGAGATCCTTGAGCTTATATCCTGTCTGACTCGCAAGTTGAATATGAGGTTTCAAATATCCAAATATCAGATAGTATATAGATTGCAGGTCAATGTGTAATTAATAGAGCCATCTACAAGATTCTGATTAGGAATCTCGTTTGGTTTCCAGTTTTTAAGTGCACTTTGTGTACTGATTGGAAACCCTGGCCTTGCTGCAACCTGTAGGCTTTCTTCTTCTTCCTCTGCTTCCAAGTACTTCTTCCAGTGCCTGCAGAAACCTTGCACCTTGTCCCTGCTCCTTCTGTCCTTGTAAGGTGTACTTTAGTTCCTCAATTGACTTGCTGTAGTTCCTTTTTCAGATGTTCAGTGTAAGTGCATCTGAAGGCAGAATCCCGTCTGAAAGATACAGACTCCTTGAAAGAAGAGAGGAAGAGAGGAGTAAACCTCATTATTTCTGTCATCAGATTTTACCGCTATTTACAGAAGCTTCTAATTTTCATATGTATCCAAAGACCCTCTTTCTCTGGGTTTCCACACTGTAGGTGTCCTCTCCACTCCATCACACTTGTCCTGTTCATGATCATCTTATATATCTCTTGGAGGGGCATCTGTCATTTCTAAAAATTCTTTCCTTTATCATCCCGTCATCCAAACCTTCTACATCCACCTTTAAATCTTGCTCTCACAGTTTACTATCTTTCCTTAGATTTAAAATGAATACCCCTAAAATGATTTTATGATGTCCTTCATGAAATAAGTTATAAAATAAATTAAATTGGGCTTGAGCAGCTTGTGTCAAATAACTCCTGGCTCTTAATGCCAGCAGCAAGCCAAAGCCAACCCTTCACATGTGTCAGCAATGAATCAATCATCCATTTGGACTTTTTTGCAGGCCACAAACTCAGGATATAGTGAAAAGGCCAGATAAAGCAAAACACATGAGTATATATGAAAATAAGGGACTTTTTTCTAATTTCTTTATTTTTTTTATTGATCTGTCTGCTAGCAATAGGTTGCAGTAGTGCAGATCCAGCAAAGGAATGTAGTAGAGGGATATTTTTAGGCTTTATTTCTAAACATCCTTTTTTTTCAAGACATCAGAGTATTTAAAGTTGCATCCACACACTGCCATAGCGTAATTTGTACAGTTCCCTTACTGCTTTGCAGTTCAGGCAACACAGTGAGCAGGGGTATGAAACTGAAAAGTATAAAATGCTTGTCATTTCTTCTCACATGGCTGTGACCTTCTTGATGGCAATTTTTTTTT
>VWZG01012481.1:887677-978926 GCA_013396735.1 Grallaria varia | reverse complement strand
GCATTTTTTTTTTTTTTTTTTTTTTTGCCTTACTAATTCTATTCTCTGGGAATTGAAACCTAAATAAGAATTGGTTTTCACTCAAAGTTTAATCTATTAATTATACACTGGGCAGAGACATAATCATGCAGATTGGAATCATAAGAAGCAAGTACCTTTGGATGAATATGTTCTTTGTGAAAAATAAACTTAATTTTCTCTTGTCAGTGCAGATTAAGTTTGTCATTCAGAGATGCTGCTCAGCTGCGTCCCTTAAAAAAAATAGTCTGATTGAACTGTATTAGGATCTGGAGCTTATAGCACATCAGACAACCTTGCTGTGGGGAAGCAAGTCATGAGGGAGTCTCAAGAGACAGGGATTTACCCTTTCTCTGCTTCTGATACATTGTGAGACCATGAGCAAGTCCCTTTACTTTGGCCTTGTCTCTAAAGACAAAGACTGCCTTTCGCTGTATGTTTGTCTTGGCATTCTCACAAAGCTGTATTCTCCATGTAATTTCAGGAAAAAACAGGGCAAAACTTGAGTTACTAATGTTACAGCACTTTTATTTTTGTTTCCTTTACAGAGCTCAGAGCACTGTTAACCAGTTACTTATAACCATGTTATCATCCACAGGGAATCTATTACCTTTGTCTTACTAGGACAGCTGTAGTAGTAAATCTGCCTGGAGTTCAGCTAAGATCTGTCACTCTGTGGCGAAGCTAAACTTCTATTTCTTATAATTCACTTTTCATCTAGACCAGGTTTCCACATTATTTTGCTGAGGGATTAACTCGTTTTGTCTAATCTCTCATTTAACAATATCTGTCAAAACTTCTCTCTTTGTATTTGTGCAAATAAAATACATTTATGAAGTCAACTGTATGGCCAGTCCTTCTGCCTGCTACGTTTCAGGCAGCACTGCTATGTCAATAAAGGATTTGATGGTGTGTAGGATCTGCCTGACACAGCAGAGTTAACACAAACCACTGGTGTTTAGTGTAGTTAGAATCACATAGTTCAGCTTCTCTTGGCCTAGCTTGTTTTGCCTGGAATCATGATGACATGGAAAAATTATACTTGCAAAAGGCAGTTTTTATACATTTGTGGTACAAAACTGTAACTACAGAGGAGGGTATAACTGCACACTAGCAGAACACTATTGGTGTAGCTGTACCAGTTCCTGTCATTGGCTTGGTGTGATACTGACATTGCAATAGAAATCTGTAGTGGAGAAATCTGGAATAAAAGTGACTCAGGACTCACAGTTGCAATAGATTGTATTTGTAATATTCTTGTTACTGTGCCTGTCCAAAGGTTGAGAGTGAGGCAGAATGGAAAGAGCAGGAATAATCAGTTTCCTTACTGGCTCAACCCCAGTCATGGGGAGTTCATCATTAGAGTCACAAGGCAGACCTGATTAGGGGAAATGGGGAGAGGAAGACGTTTCAAGAAAGCCATGGGGAGGTACCACACAGAGATGAGCTGAGGAACAACAGAAGAGAATGGATGCACTGGTACAGTCATGGGAACTAGGAACTGGTCACTTGGGCTTTTGTTTGTAAAGGGATTTGAGAAGGGTTTAGGTATAACGGTGATATATTTTTCACTAGTGCAAGTATTTAAGTGTGTTGGTGTTAACTTCTTTCACTCTTACATCTGTACATTATGGTCTTGAAATCAGGAAATGTTGCAAACGTATGGAAGTGCTACCAGAGGAGAAACTTGCTTTAGGTATTTGTTTTGTCAGATGGAAGTGAATTTGTCCTCTGTGATGCTTAATGTATATGTTTTTTTAAAAAAAAAGAAAAATCTGTATCTACACTTACACCTTTTGTCACCTCTAATGCAGAGTATGTGATTTACTTAACTACAGTGTAGTGTGAGAACATTTACAAGATGTATTAATTACCTGCATGATCATCTTATGGCAATTGCATACAGCATATTTATGTAGTTTAACCATACATTTATGCTAGGGACCTCTGCTGCTAGTGAGATGAGTCTCCCCTAATCCATCATTTATTCATAGGGTGAACATTTTGTTGTGCTGAGTTTTTTTGGTGTTTTGTTTTTTTTTTTAACTAAATCCAGTCATTTTTATTCAGAAATTCCATCAAAAATGTTTTTTAGGTAGAAATACAGTTTGTATCTGAAGTCTGATTTTTCCATGGCCCTTGACATACCAAAAAAGAATCATCTTTTCTTCATGGACCAGTGAGTTCTGAAACAACTCACCATGCTGTCAAGCTGTATAAATATGGAATATTCCTTTTTGTGCTTTTTTGGCTGAAGGCTTGAAAAAAGCTACGTGAACCCAACTGAACATGCACTACAGCTATAACTGATGATATACATATATAACTTGTATTGGTGATGAATTTGGCTTTGTGAATATAATTTTCTTTTTCCTACTCATTAATCACAAAGGATTTTTTTCAAATATAAAAAGAAGTTGCCTTAATGCTGCAAACATTTTTGCGTTATTTCACCTGTTTAAAACAGGATGTGGAAGGGAAATAGTGAAATTGTTTTTGTTTCAAGTAATTATGTGTGACACACCAAGTCTGTATTATAATTGAGAAGAAGTTGCCAAGAGTGGTAAATGGACTAGAAGCTACTCTGAGGAGTCAAATAAGAATAAGAAATTCCCCTCTCATGGGGTGGTAGAACCAGCAGTGTATTTTGTAAGAGCCACTCCAGCTGAGTGAGTAGAGTTCTGTGTCTGACCTTAGCTGACATATGATTTATGAAAGAGAGACCAAGTCTGTTTTTATCACCTCTGTATGAGCTGCATGGGGTGAGAACTTTAGGAATCAAAGGCCACCTGTCTTAATATATATGATTTTCAAACCTAAAGTTTATATTAACGTAATGGTTATATAGGTATGATACCCAACTTGAAAATCAAATATTAACAATAAGTTAGTATCAGACACAAATCATTATGCAGGAGTGCATTCATAACCAGGATACTTTGTGTAAATTGCACTAATTTGGATTTGAAGAACATGCATGAATAATCCTGAGGGTTTTTTAAGTTTGTTTGAGCTATTCTCTCTTTGTGTCATGTTCTGTTACAGAACTTAATAGTTAATGATACAACTGAGCAATCATTTAAGTATTAAACATGCCAGAACCAAACCCCATCAGTTTTTGCGGATGTAGGTGCCAGGTACAGAATTTTTTTTATTTAGTCTTTTTTGCACTTAGGATTTAGTCTGCTGGCGCTTTTAGGAGAGAGAGCAAGGAAAACCAAAAGAAGGAAGTGACAAGCAAAGACAACCATTTGTTTGTTTTCCCCCAAACTGCAGCAATCATACTTTGGGCAGCCATGAAAGTCTTCGCAAGGCAACCCCCTGTGTGCAGCTTCGACTACAGAGCACTGCTCATCTGAAGCAAAGTTTGGCTCGAACGGTAGGTTGTCTTTTTTTCCTCCTTTTTCTTTCAGCATCCCCGAAGGAATAAATTTCCACCAGTCCTCCTGTGCAGCAACCTGCAGTAATAATCAGAGAGATTATTTGCTTTCCTGAGAATGAATATATTATTGCTGAACTATTGCTGAACTGCAGTTGAAAGGTACTGAGGAACATCTCTGCTTTTCTCCTGTACTTATGTCTAGTGAGTTACTGTAGAGAACGCGACTGGAAAAGACCAGAGGTTACTTTTTCAGAAAAAAAATCTATTTTGTCAGAACGTAATGCTGTTTTTTTCAGATGGTCAGAATTATTTTTCACTGCCTTTTCTGTTTTGAAATATAACAAGGGCAAAACTTCTCAAAGTACTGCATCAGATGAATTAGATTTAGATTCTTTTCACTATCACTAAAAACCAGAGTGGGGTTATAAAAGCCAGTCACTGATGGTGTGTGTGTGCTTGCATGATGCCTACATGTGTGTCTGTGTGTGCTTGTTTGTAGACATGCAGAAATGTCCTTGCAGAAAACATTGTTTTATCATCATGTCTAAATCCAGAGAGATGGCTACTCAGGTTGAGTTTAAGCAGACTTGCAGTGGATTACTGATCTTGAGTGACACTGACCTGTGCTACTAAATGTGAGCTTTATTCCCAGTGGGCAACCTTGATTTACTTCCAGTCCAAAGTCTGCAGTACAGTGGAAGCTTTGCTCTGAGCAGTGTTACTGGCAGTATGTTATCTCTGTTCACACATAGTACCAATTGCCTGCTTTGCATAGGTATGATGATAGCCTGAGTCTGTCAATATATGGGACAGATGACAGATGTCTAGCAAAAAATGGGTAGGGGCTTTCTTTTAATTTGTTATATGTCCCCATGTGAAACATCAAGTTCAATACAATATCTTACCTGGAGCATTAAACAAAAAGGACTATAATGAAGTTGATTATATATATTTATGCCACATTTTAACCAGTTTATAGATAGCAGTATAGTTTAGTGCTGATATGTGCTATCCCAGTTTAAATTACCAGCATTCTTCACTGGCCAATATTATTCACTTATTTACCTTAAAAAAATCTACTGATTCTCTTTGACATAGCATTGTCCAAAGAAAGTAAGTTAGAAAACGGAACTTTTTATCACCATGTCACTTGTTCAAATATGATTCAGAACAATGAATTACCAACGGTTTGCTTTCAGTCTAGAGAAAATAGTTCATGTTTGAATATACCTTCAGAATGGGCTGAGCAAGTGTCCATCTCACATGTCCTTTTTCATCACATCTCCATATCACAGCAGTAAAAGGAACACATTCAGTGACCAATGGAATGAATTTTGTCTTGGGAAAGTATCTATGGTACCTTGTTGTCATTTAACTGCAATTGTTGAGATTGAGTCCAGAATCACTATGTGCCTGAGATTAGATGGTCATCATGGTCCTTTATGATGTTAGATCTGTGACTACACATCCTGTGCTAGGACATGGAAAACTTAAATCAGCTGCCAAAGAGGGGCTTTTGAAGAGTGAAGTGTTGGTGATTAGGTGTAATTAGGGACACATGTAAATATGTGTAATGGTGGAAAAGTTATTTACCTTTTCTAGGTTGTCCTCTACTACTACAGATCTTCAAAAGTGGAACCTAATGATATGTTCAGGAGTCTCTTCTGAAGCTTTAGAGCTTGTCTGTGTGCTAAGGAAGCAGAACTACACCAAGGCCACCTGCAGGCTGCTTTCCTGACTCTTGCTTACCTTACATAACACTGTTGAAGTCAAGTTGCATAGTTAAAAATATCTGTCTGTACTCACAAGTTACTATTATTTTACTATTATGCTTAATAACCAAAATAAGTAGATACTTGTAAGTAATGAACAACTTTTTTTTAAAAACTAGACACCTTTTGAACATTGGCCAGTAACTTAATGTTCATGATTCTTTTGTAAATTCAGCTGTTAAACATCTTTAAAGGTGAATATTTGCTTTCTTTCCTTTTCTGGGAGTCTGGCATTCTATTAGGAAGTGTTCAGAGCAGGAAATTGTCTTCACATGAGCAGTTACAAGCAAGAAATTTGTCCAGGGGATTTGCATGCAATCGCAAGTCATTCAGTCTACTGGATGAACTTTATTTTGACCTTTTTTTTTAATTATTATTATTATTGACACATGAGATTTATCAACCTCAACACTCTTGAAGAAAAATCTTTTAAGACAAGAATTGTCAAGGTGCTTAATTCCTACTGAACATATGTAAGCTTATACAGGGAACATAGGGTCATCTTTATAATATAGAAATATATTGAAATTTAGTTTTAAACCATCTAGACAGAGCTTCTGTTGACAGGAGTGGGAATTCTGCGCCTTGCAGATTTTTCTCCACACATTGAAATCATGAGATTGATAACAAATATGGAGAAAATCCAATAGTCCTCTTGTGAAATGGTGGCTTAGTGTACAGTGGTTGCAATAATACTGAAAAATGATTACTTGATCTGTTATAACTACACACCTGTCCTACTCTCTGTATCTTAACCCAGGTGTTCTCTAAGGGACAACTCTTAAGCAGAAACCACAAGTTGTAGTGGGTCAGAAATGTTAAATTCCTGGTGGATAGGTGGTGGTTAGGACAAAATGTTCAGTGGAACAGAAACCTTTATCCAGGTACCATATCCAGGGAGTGCCCTGCCTGTCCAACAGACAGTTATTTCAAAGTTATGTTAATCTTTGTTTTGAAGAGGCAGCAGAGAATACTTAAGAGTTCCTAACTAGAACCTCACTTGCTCCTAGAAAGGGATTTTTGGACTAAAGCAGACAGAAAGTTATATTTCTGAATAGTTCAAAAACTTTTTTTTTTTAAATTTTTACATATATGACTGTTAATATTTTACCAGACATAATGGGTTAGGTGTTAACATTCTGAGCATAATCACAGATGAGAGAAGTCAGAAGCCCATCCTAATAAGAAGGTGGAGATTTTTCCATTATTTAAATGTTTGTGGCTTTCTAGAGGGATTGTGTAGTTCCTCAAATAGAAGGGAGCCTTTTCTTGTATTTAGGTATCCCTTGAAACTGTGCTACTGAAAAATGCTTCTTGTTCTATTAAAAAGTGTAAAGTTTCCTTCAGTTCTGTTCCAGTTTGACATGTTTAAACAAGGTTTAATAGACTGTAGTGCACTGTGGAGGCCAGGAGCAGAGACAGAGTATCCTTGATGTTTCAAGATTTGGAAATTATTCTAATTACCGGGCAGTATGATTACTAGCAAACAATAATGTCTTTCAACCAGGTAACTAACAAGATTAGAAGACAAATCAGCAGTGTTCAGGACATTAGAAAACATTCATTATCACAAAGAATTTGTGGAACCTACAATATGGTTAACCAGGAAGGACAACGTTTTACGATCTCCTCAAGTGAATTATTTATCAACTCTTTACAGTAACACACAGCTCTGAGTGCTTCAGGCATGAAGTTACTTCAAGTTACTAATAATAGCAAAGAACACGAGCAGCTCTTGAGGTGGAATAAGTCATAGATACAGAGCTTTCCTCCAGCTCCAGGGCACGCTTGTAACAGAGCACTTGTACAGAAAGGAGAGGTTCTGCTTGTGGGCAGGAGTGTCAGCGAGTCTGTCAGGACCAGGAAAAACCCAGCAATGGAGACAGATATTCTGCACTGAAAGCTGCAGTGTCTATTTCACTTTGGACCCAGTTCTATAGATTTCTTCAGCTCTACTGAAACCTGGAAACTGTAGATCCTGACCAACTAAACTACACTCTCCTTCCTCCCTGCTTCCCTCTCTCCCTTCTCTTCTCCTCCTCTTCTCTGCATTCCATTGCATTCCACTCCATTGTGCCCTTCTTGTAAGCTGGAATAACACTGACAAGCTTCCAGTCAGCAGGGACCTCCCCAGACTCCCAAGGTTTTTGCTAGGGGAATGAGGGGATCCTACCATAAGATCTGCTGGCTCCTTTAGTACTCTGTAATGAATCCCACCAAGGCTTGTGGACTTGGAAACATTCTTTGGTCACAACATGCACATGTGCTGGGAAGAACCGTGCTGTTTATTGGTGCAGTAGGTGGGCTGCAGCTACTCATTGCTACTGTGTGGGTCCAGGGGACCGGCAGGGCCAGCCGGGAGCTCGCCTGCCCTCTGTGAGGCTGTCTCATCTGAAGCGCTGGCTGCAGGAGCCTGCTGGGCAGGAGTGTTGGAGGATCCCGGGGCATCTTCCTGACTGTGGACGCTCTCAGTCTCCAGGGGCCTCCTTCTGCCCGCCAAGGGTTGTGGGTCATGGTCTGCCTGCGCCAGCTGTAGCACCTCTGCGGTGAGTGGCCACTGCATGGCCATCCTCCGCCGGCGAGCGGAAAAGCCGACCTCACACTCCTTGTAGTTGTCGTCCCCTCGCACGCAGTACAGCAGCTTCTCCATGGGCTGCCTGCAAACGGGGCAGTTGTCTCTGCCCCTGGCCCACTGCCGGATGCATGAAAAGCAGAATTTGTGCATGCAGTAGGCCACGTGGGCTGGCCTTTTCATACGTCCCAGACAGATGGGGCACTGGGATTCTTCTACTGCCTCCAGCAGCTTTGCCTGGGGCGGCTGACTCAGGCTGCCATCACTTTCAGCACAGCTGCTCTCCCCCATGTCTTCTTTGGCACATGATGCCTTATCCTGTCAAGAGAAACATGCAAAGTGATGGAGCTTGTCTAGCAGGAGGGGCACTCGGGCTTGCTCGGGATGTCAATCTGCTCCCTCTCCCCAGCACTGCAGCAGGAGGGGTCATGCAGTCCAAGGGAGGCTAGCCTGGGGAGGAGTAGAAGAAATACCCAGGTCCTTCAAGAAGGAAAGACTCCCAGCCCACCTCTACTGGTGCGAGCGTGCCTCCTGGGTACCCCCACTGCCTGAATGGTAGGGCAGGGAAAAATCTTTCAAAAGCATCAAGAACTGCAAGGAGCAACTCCCAGAGACAAGCACCAGCACCAAAGGTCTTGTCTGCCACTCCAAAAAATCAACTTGTGATTTGGGCATGAGCTCACTGGGTCATCTGTGATGTCGGGTTCCATCATTGGATAAGTAATTGGTGATGTCATAATCCATCACTAGGTAGATCTGATGCCTTAGGACTTTATATATTTGTATATATGTATATATTTTTATATATCAATAAATTTTTATGTAGCTGTATTGCTTCTCCTATTTGAAGTAGCAACTAGCAGTTTCTACCTCAGTACTACATTCCTGAATGTGTGTGTTAAGGGTAAGATAGTGACTAGAACATTTTATTTGGGACTTATGTACCAGGACTAGAATAGCAATACATATTGTAGTCAAAATAAGATAGGTGACCCAGAGACCTTGGAGAAGCTCCACGCAGGGAATGTGACTTGAAGATGATTATGGTGAAGAAGTAAGGGGTCTTGAGAACCCCCACTCAATTCTAGGAAGGCATGCCGAGGGGCAGACCCAAGGGCAGTTCTGAGGGTGACATCAAGGTGGTATGAGGGTGGATGGTCCTTGGATTGGATGTGTGGTAATTAAGTAGTGTTATAAAATTAGTAAGCACACCTGTGCAGCATGCAGGTCTTTATATTCTAAAGGTGCCAGGTAGTGTGCATCTATATACTGTCTGCACCTACATACACCATGTGCCAATATACACCATGCACTAGAAAATGTTCATTAAATAACTGCATTCTACTTTACCTACACTAATGTTGTCTCGAAAAGTGTTTTTCCCTCCATTTTAGGCAACAGATCCATCATCCAATTGGATAAGTAATTGGTGATGTCATAATCCATCACTTGGACTAGATGATCACTCCAGGTCCCCACCAAATGGACTATATTCTCTTCTCCTCTCCTCCCTTGTACTCCACTCAATTCCATTTCCCTGTACCCTTCTTGTAAATTGGAATAACGTTTATTAGCTTCCAGTCAGTGGGGAGCACCCCACATTCCCAAGACCTTTGATACATGACTGTGGGGTCCTGCCAAAGGTCTGCTAGCTCTTTTAGTACTCTGGGATGAATCCCACCAAGGCATCATGGACTTAAGAACATTCAAGTGATGGAGCTGGCCCCTTACAATTTTTCTGTTCCCAAAGGGAAAGTTGCTGTGCTCCTACAGCTCAGAGGGCTGGAGAGCCCAAGCGTTATCACCAGTATTAAAGACTGAGACAAAAAAATGTTGAATGCCACTACGTTTTCTGCATGCCCATTTCCCAGGGGACCATCTTCATCAAGTACGGGCCCAATGTTTTCCTAGGGCCTCCACTTCTACCGACATACTTAATGAAAATCCTTCCTCATTTCTGGCATGACAAAAGCTGATGAGAGAAATGTCCAGTTCCTTCAAAAAGGAAGGCCTCTCAGCTCCCCAGGGTGAAGGTTCCCCTCACAGCTCCCCTCTATCTCTGTGAGTCATCTCTCCCCCAGCCTACCACTGTGTGAAACCAAAGCAGAACTGATGTGTGCTGTAGGCAGTGTTGTCTGCCTTCTTTATGTCTCCAGGTAGATGGGGCACTGGAATATGCTGCTACTTCTACTTGCCCTGCACATCCTGTTCCCCCGCTGAATATAATTTAGCTCTTCTACTAAGTCCAGCCAGCTTCCTTTCCTGAACACTCTTGCTTCAACTGGTATCTATATAAAAGCACACAGTGTAAGATAGGCATGATAAGATACTCACCAAATAAAATTTCATATCAAAACATCCTCAACACACTTAAGAACATGCTGACTTTGGATAATATAGTACAAATCTCTCCAGTATACCTTCTTCTTATCAGAATTATATATCTCACTATACACCTCTTTTCCACAGTATGGGGATGACCAAAGAAGGTTCTGTGTGAATCAGCTGTTACAAGACACTTGTGCCTTGAGACTGACTCGGTAAGCTGGTATTTAGCAGTATCTATGTTTGTAGTTGTTTGTATTTGCAGTGAACCTCCTTGCCCCAAAGGAGAATTCCAAGAACTGTCGGGAACAGGAATGATACCAGAGAGAAAGACAATTGGCTCAATATTTTAGTCTCTTGTTTTGAAACCTTAGTGGTTGTTTAGCAAAAATCAATGATCTCTTTTATATCTGTGTAATTTTCCCCCATTCTTCTCCCTTCATATCACTGAAGTGTTTGTTAGAGGTTTCATGTTTCTCAAAGATTTGCATGACTGAATGTGTCATCATTTTCATGTGTGCATTTCTGTTAGAGAATTTTTGGGATTAAATAGTGTAAAAATAATAGCTAAAATTTTGCATTTAATTTTATATTTTTTTGTGGAGCATAGCTATGACAAGCTTTTAACTCGGCACTCAGGATGCATTTGAGTCTAAAGCCAACCCATGATGGACAAGCACTGAAAGAGCTAGATTCGTCATTAAACTTTTATTATATTCCATTTCATGCTTTTATATAAAGAAGCTGTTAACACTTTTTGTGATGTTTTTCATCAAGGTGTTATAAAGTACTTTGCCAACAATGGTAAATGCTACACCTGGCATTTAGCAGGTGGAGGAGAACATAGAGGTAGTGACTTGTTCAAAGTATCTGGTGCCTACTGCAGACCCATCTGGTTTCCCAGGACCATGGCCCAAATTTCTGTTCTGGTCTTTGCTACAAGGAGATGGATAGAAGATGGGTATTTTATAGACGACGAATCTATGAAATTTTGGGCTACAGAGAATGTCTGCAGAACAGGATCATTTCCTATGGGTCCTCCCAAGCCTCCTTTTTTCCAAACTAAACAATCTCCTCTCCCTCCGCCACTCCTCACACTCCTCACACTTGTGCTCCAGACCCTTCCCTAGCTCCGTGGCCCTTCTCTGGACACGCTTCAGCACCTCAATGTCTTTCTTGTACTGACGGGTCCAAAACTGAATACAAGACTTGTTGCTTGTAGAGGCCAGGATGCTGTTGGTCTTTTTGGCCACCTGGGCACACTCTGGCTCATGATCAGCTGTTGTGAACCAGCACCCTCATGTCCTTTTCAGCCAGGTAGTTTTCCAGCCCCTCTTCTCCCTCCCTCCAGTGCTCCATGGGGTTGTTGTGACCCAAGGGCAGGAACTGGCACTTAGTCTTGTTGGACCTCAGACCATGGATCCAGCCTGGACAGATCCTTTTGCAGAGCCTTCCTACCCTCTGGATGATCAACACTCCTACCCAACTTGGTGTCATCTGAAAACTTACTGAGGATGCCATTGGTTGCCTTGTCCATATCGCTGATCAAGATACAAAATTGAGCTGGCCCCAGCACTGAACCCTGAGGAACACCACATGTGACCAGCAGCCAACTGGATACAACTCCATTCACCACAGCAATCTGGGTCCAGCTGTACTTAGTTAGGCAGCACAGTGATAAAACAGCATTTTAGAAAGGGAATTTAGAATGGCATTTCTCTATAGTAGGTGCTGCTGCCAGGAAACTGAGAAGTGAATGCTCTAAGTATATGGTATATACTTGTTGTATTGCTCTCATATAGACCAGCTGCCATCTAAGACTGACTCTCTTAAGTAGTTTGTGCTTCTCTTATTCCTTTTCTCTTTGAGGCTGTTGTACTATATTGCCTTGCTAAAAGCTAAAAAAATGTCCTCAGCGTCAAAGGTGCCCTGAATGTTCCTGGGTTAGCATTGCCATGTTTACACACAGCTGTCAAAGGTGTACAAATACAAAGTATGTCTGTGTGATAACATACAGGTATTATAAGTTATCTAGCCAACAAAGATTCAGGATAGCATTATTAGTAGTAGTACTTCAGTCAGTGTTAGAAGTTGCTGGATTTGTTTCCTAATAATTATGTAAAATTTTGGCTACTTTATACAGAAAATTCTCTGGTGTAGAATAAACTGATAGAAAATATGCTAATTTTTTAAACTATCATTATAACTTACGAAATTAGTCAGTAACCTGCATTTAGGCCTAGGATGCTGATAAACATGCTTACCTGTATGTAAAAAGTCAGCAAGGCAAGCTCATGTGTTCAGAACTACTTTTGAGCTGAGTAATGCTATGAAAAAGTTGTTATGCCTGGAGATTTGGTCAAAGGAGGGCAGCAACTTGTATCAGCTATGATTTAACAGGATTACAGGAGGAATTGCCAGACAGCTACTTCACGCACAGACTGCCTGGCTAGATAAAGCTAGTGCAGATTGGAAATAAAGAGCTGTAAAGGCAAAACCACCTGTAGGAGGAAGCGAACAGTAGCATCTACAGGGAAATGCACGATGGTATTAGCACAGGGAAGGCCACCTGACATTTCTCTATTCCATATGATTATTTCAGTGCAATGACTCTCTCTCCTTGCCATGCAATATGGGTAATGAAAGTCTAATCGTGCGCTTTGAAACCTGTGCTTGGGATCGTTGTTGCAAGTCTACTCTCTGATTGCTCATTTAGCCCAGCTAAGATACACGAGGACACACACAATTTCTCTGTAAACAGTAGTCCGTTTGCTCTGAAGAAATCAATGTACTTTTGTGACTTTCAGCTACCAGACTGCAGTGGAGATGAGAGAGTGGGAGTGGGGGAGGAATTCTTTCTAAGACTTCTGAAGAGGGAGAACCCTAATAAAAGATGAGTGGGGGATATAACATGGTAAAAAAAGTCAAGAATAAAGTGATTGAGTAAAATGAATTATGCGAAAAAGAATGTAAATTGCAATTTCCACATTTTCATAAGAGCTCCTGCAAACCCTGACTACCTCTGATGACCATCAAGGCAATAATGTGTCCATTTTACCAATCAATATGCTAGACAGGGTGTAAAAGTAGGAATTAAGGTTTCCATATCCTTTCCTCATGATTTGACCCTAGAGAGAAGGCTGACACGGGAATACACCTTAACCATGGTCCTGCAGGCACCTTTTTTTGTCTTGTTCTGGCTTACAGGTAAACAACACCTAGAATTTCAGTGCTTGGAATGCAGAAAATTACACAAATGCTTCTCAAAAGTGAAACTGATTCTGGCTATCTGTTGATGATAGTGCTTGGAGCCTGTGGTTCTAAAATGGTGAGATTTACAGCTGAAGCATCGGTCTTAAGTTCAGTGTAGAAAGTGTATGCCACTCTTCGTAATCCTAATTAATTGAGTGAGGTTTTGCTAAGACTCAGCAATCTGCCTGTACAAACTTTGTGGTACCTTCTGTAGCATGGCTAGGGCATGGAGCCACAGGGTGGTACGTCTGTCTGCAGAAGTAAAAGAAATTCACACCTTAGGTAATGCCATGGAAAAGATTGTTGCTGAAACAGTTTGAGAATATAAACTTGAGAACTATGTAAATAAAGTTTAGTGGATTGGGTAGCAATGATTTCCCTTTTTATTGCACACAGTTTTATACTCGTGACTTTGTATGGACTTTTGAATGGTAGAGCTTTTCCAGATGTTTTGCAGATTTTTTACCTCATTCTCTGCAACTTTAGCCTGTGAAGTGATTGAGAAAGAAGGCATTGAATCGTAGAATCATTTAGGTGGAAAAGACCTTTCAGATCATCAAGTCAAGCCATAAGAATGTAGCATGTGCTTAAGTCCATCCTTCAAGGTAATACTTAAGCACTTGCTTAACCTCAAAGAATAAAATAAATGGGAGGTGAAGTTCAATAGGCACTGAAATAGCAAATCACTTTTTGGAGTTCTTTAACCTGGGAAACTTGTATTCTCCAAATGTACATAGATTTTTGCATCTGCTCTTTGTGGCAAATGACTACCGAAAAACCATGGAGATTGAGGATCAAGTACATGATTTCTGCATACACACTTGTTCTTATTTTATACCAACACAAAAACACTGTCAATTAAACTATTCCAGACTTACAGAATGTGAAAAAAAAAAATAAGGTAAAAAACACAAAAAAAGCCAAAATCTGTTCTCTTTATCAAATTGTTGTTGACCTGATGTTATTTTCTTTTTTTCTGATTTTCAGGCAGAACCTTGTCTCTGTTATTATGAACTATAGAAGTCAAGTGGAATATCTGTTGCAAAATGAGGTACTTGTTCTTAGTTTGTTATACTTGAAAAGCATTAACTTCTATGTGAAAGGTATCTAGTTATTAATCTGTCTCAGATGCAATTAAGGAAGACTTTTAATTAAGGCTGTTTAATCTGACTTTGAGGGGATATAAATTCCCTTAATAAAACTTGCCTTGAGGTTAGGAAGAAGGTGCTACAAATTTAAAATATCAAAGGTGGCTGTTTCTAAGTGTCAAGGAACCCGTAAATAAAACCAGGATCATTTAGATTGACAGTATATTTGAAGTAGAGATACAGTGCATTATATGCATCTGCAAAATATGTCTCTGATTTTCAAATCCACAAGCCTAATGTTTACATATTTAGGATATATATGCAAGCATGTGATACTTTGAAGGATTAGGTTTAGGCAGCAGAACTCCCAAGAGCTTTATTTTAAAGCATTGTGGGCTGCCAATTGAATGATACATCCTTGCAGGAAAAATCTCTTAAGAAATCTTCTCTGCTAACCAGTGTTTTAAGGACAAATTGAGTCATACCTTGTAAGAAACCACATGGTTATTTGTTCTGACTTTCGGGTGGTCATGATAACTAACTTTATAGGGTTTAAACTGGAAAGAAAACAAAATATGTTAATAAAACCAAAGAATAGTGAGGTAGCATGGAGATATTCCAAGGCATCCCTTTCAGAGTTCCAACTCAGTGTGCTAAATTATGGATTTCTATGACATATATGTTTAAAATGTAAAATTATTATTTTCCTTCAGAACTCTGTTGCCTATGTTTAAGTCCAGATTTAGTCTCTCTGGATATTCTTACTCAATGGGTCTTTCAGTTTTGAATAGTCAGAAAACATATACTTCCATGAAAATGTGTATATGTATACACACATACATATAATGCACATATACATAGACATGTACACGAATACATAAATATATATCAATAAATACGTACACGTATACAGAGAGAAAAATATTCTAAATTTTTTATGTTAATCTTTGATACTTTTAAAAATGCATACAAATTTATAAGCTTTTGAACTGTGCCTTGCTACAAAGTAAAACTCTGGGTCTGATAACTGTGTAGGTATTCACTGAATTTTCCTTTGTAAGCAATGTCTCAAAGGGAAGTATTTAATGTATAAAATGTGACGCAGCCATAACCATTTGGAAAATTGAGGTCCCCAAACTCAAATGTGCATGTATATTTCCCTACTGAAGTAGACCCATCAGGGTAGTTATTTACATTCACTTGAAATTTTAGAGCCTAAAGCAAAAAGATTCTAAATTCAAAGAAGGCTGTAACCACAGCATTAATGAGACTTTGCATCCACCCTCTGCAACTGATGCTCTGTGTATATTCCTCAGTCCTGTAATGAAGCACTCTAAAATTTGTTTTTGCTGAAGATTTTTACCTTGAGTAAGCAATTTCTTGAGATCATTAACTTTTTATAAAGGGAAGGAAGTACATTTTTCAAATATTCATACTATCCAAAAAATATGTGTCTAGAGTTAAATTTCTCTGTAGTTTATTTTTTTTAATAAGGTCTTGTCTACTCAGGGACACTCAGTAAAGTTCATATGAGTTGCTTAAAAGAGCAGGATTGCAAATTAATGATGTAGATCAGATCACCATGCAAATGTTTTCATTCAGAGGCATCAGCACATGGAGCTTTTTCAAACCTGCAATAATTAAAACTAGTGTTACTGATTCTTTTAATAAGTGGCTCAAAAAATTTTGGAGCTGCACTGTAATAACTTCCAAAGATGTAGTAAAGACAGAAAAAGAAGAGCACCCTTTATTTGGTGTTTGAATCCTTGTTTATTTGTTTCCTCTAACTTCTGATTAGATTACTTGTAGAAATTCTAAAATTGGGATCTTTATAACTATCCTCTATCCCAAGGCTGCACAGGAGTAATTATATCAATTTTTAAAGCTAGCACTGGCATCACCTGGGGAGTTGTTACCCTTCTCTCATTCACCACAATCCACTCTCAGCACACTGTGAAATTTAAGCCAGTGGGAGTTACTCACAGATACCAAATTAAGTACACACATACCTGCTGGAGTTCTACACTCAGCTGAAAATTCCTTAAGCATTTGGTTTTAATCAGACAGATCTTAAGATTCTCAGTTTTTAAAAAAACAGCAGTGTTTTGCACATTTATCTCCCTGTTTCTAAATTTACTTGTTCAAAGATGTGGAGATACCAATGCTTCTGACTTAACTGGCAAGTCCACTATCATTTTTAATAGCAATAAACAAATGGGAAAATCATTTTAAGATGGATAATGCCTCTATAAAACAAAATGGAAAAAAATTAAGGTGTTTGGCACAAGGATGGGATGGGAGCTGTTAGGATTGAAATGTAAAGAGCATTCCCAGAGTCAAATAGCCATTCTGATTGCCCTGATAACCACTTGACATAGACTTCATTTCAAAATCTATTCAGAATGTACTATTACTGTAGAGATGACTGTAAAATTTTTTATACAGAGTGTAGAAGTTCTTGAGTGAAGTAACATTTTTTTAAGCATATAAATAATTGAAACGCCAAAATATCTTTCTAAGGTCGTGCTGGTATTTAAATGTGTAGAGGCAAAAAAAAATTACAAGTTGTTGACCGTAATTGGAATTTCAGAAGCTGTAAAACTTCTGGAAGAAATTAATTTGTCTTCCCTTTCTTGGGACAAAAATCAATGTCACACATCTGCATATGAAAAAGTAAAGCTCTTTACATGATAATATCTCAACAGAGAAACAATGTGAGAGAAGTCATTGTTCACAGTGTACAGTATTACTTATTTTTTTTATGCTTACTCTCCTCCATCTGCAATATGCTCCATAAAAACAATGTGTGTGGTAGAGTAGCTTCTACAGGTGTTAAGTACTTTGCTAATTTATCTATAAAGGGAATAGCATATTAAACAGAATTGATGCATTCCTCAAGATACCCAACTCTCTTTATGGAATAGTATATATACATACAAATATATAGAAACTGTTCATGGATTTGTTTTTTTTTTTTATTTTTTTTTCTGTCCAGAGAATTGTATCTCTACTCAAGGATTACTTTTGTGTGTGTCTATTGCTTGTGTACTGTTCGGGAACTGCCCTGCAGAAATGCATTTATAGGCATAAAATCCCTTGTTCTAATAATCCATATCCATCTGTGAAGAAGAAAAATGCTAAATTAAAATGTATTTAAATTAAATGCTAAATTGGAATGATATTTAATGTTATTTGCAAACTGTATATATTCATTAAATATGCATATGTACATTTGTTTAAAGACAGATAGGTACACATGCATTTCTTCAACAGCTCAGAGAAAACTAGCATGTCTCATGCTTTGGGTTTGTCAGTAGTGAGGCCATGCCACTTTTACAGGTTTCTACTTCAGCTGGCAGTGTATGTGTGTTCAGAGAGTAAGTCCTGCTAGAGTTCAATTAAAAAAATCTAAGTAGTAAGAAAGATATATAAAATAAAGGAAATGTACTCTTTGCAAGTTGATAGAACAGTCAATCAGACCAAAGGAGAGTCTAAAGTTCTCAAGAGATCGCAGTCAGCCATAGCCTTTTCCTCTCTAGAATTTGTAATATGAAAAGGCACTGCTGTCTTACTAAAATACCCCTACAACTTATATTTAAAATAATCTGGTCACCAAATATTTTGGGATATTTTATATAATTCATTCCTGCTGTAGTTCTGCTAAAGGCAGGTAATGTGGAATTCGTAACCTTAATATATTTTTATTTATATTAATGACAAGTGTTGACCTTCTCAGTACAGGCTGCACATAGAGCTTAAGCTTGAAACCAGAAAGTTCATCTTGGTACAGTTTTCTTTTCCAGGCACGAAATGGATAAGTTAGAGAAATGGTTTTATCGGTACATAGACATGCTGTAGTGCACTAAAAGGAACATTTACCAGTACAGAAACATGGGGAATATTTATAGGAGAGCTTCTGAATGTTCCGAGAATGTATTTTAAGGTTTAATGAAGTGGTATGACTATGCAGGAAACCCATGAATTTTTATTTCTTTATTTATTTTCCTGAACATAGAGTACTTGATATATGAAGATTGTATTTTCCTTCCTTCAGGATCCAATTTTTTTTCCTTTAATTCACCAAAGTATTTCTGAGGTTATTCATCTGGAGATTTTTTTTCTAAATTTATGATCAATAGGATTTAACAGGTTTAACTATATGTACAATTTTGCAGAAAGCTAGTTGCAGAAGTACTCAGTCCACAGGCGTCAGATTATGCAGCCTCCCACACAGTCACTATTTTTAGGAGGAACATGGCTGTTTTCCAGCTCTCGCAGAGATGGGTAAGAGACAATAGTGAGGATAAATTCACAGAATCATAAAACCTCAGAAAAGCTCCTGAGTTGTTTGGTTACAGGTTTCCTCAGAAGTTTCTTTTTAGTGCTTCTACACTCATGACATTCAGATAAACCAATGTTTTGCCCTAATATTAGTCTTTGATGCCAAATTTGCTGCCATTTTCAACAAGGCACATTTTGTGGAAGATAATTGGACTTCAACAAAAATTTTGCTCTCCTTAGGAAACTATTGGTCACTAGCGATTTCAGTGTAGCCAGACTAATGCACGATGTGTTTGAAATTTGCTCGAGCAGATATGATTTTCTGCACACTGACTGGTATGCAGTTTATGATAAATGCATTTGTGGAAAATGCCATGAGTCTACTGTTTACCTTTTTTATTCCTTTATTTGCTATCAACAGCATGAAGTTGATAATGTGATTGAAGCAGCTAAAGCAATCTGCAGTGTCCTCTGCTTTGTGGAAACCAGAGACATCACTGATGCAGTCAAGAAACTCCGTGCATTGCCATTGGTGAAAGGACAGGTAAAACCAGCATGTTAAATGTCCTGTTTTTCTCCTTAAAACTGGAAATGGAATGGGTATCACTAATTTTTTGATTGATCAGCTCCATTTTACTCTCTTGATCCTTTTCACAAGTATTAAATAAGAGGCAGTACAAAGAAAGAAAAGAATGTTGACAACAGAAGACCTGTCTTGCGTTTGACTGTAACTGATATTCTCCTCTAATTCTTATTTCTTGTTCCTACTGAACATACAAATCTCTGCCTTGCCATATCACCTATATACCAAATCATATGAATTCAAGATATTAGATTTTCATATATTTAGCATATAAAAAACACCCCTAACTTTTTTTCTGTAAATGTCACTTGAATTATGAGGTTTTTTTCAGATTGAAAAGTCTCTGCTATTTATGCAGGGAAGGACCAGCATCATACAGTCCTGGTTTAAGCTGAAGCACTTTTACAACGCTTAAATAGGTTTTCTAGGAGTTTCTGGAACTTCCTAGTTTGTTCCAGTTTGTGAACTGGGACTTTGGAGGGCAGTATCTCTTCTAAGTTTTGTCATCAACTGCTTTAGTATGACCTTGGACAAGTCACTCTGATCTGATTTACAGAAGTTTTGAGCACCTAGAATCTCTTTTGAAGTCAGCATCTTGGGGATGCAGGTGCTCAGCAAATTTCAAAATCAGGCCATTAATCACTTGGATTTAGTCTGGTGTAACCATAAGTCATGCTAATTCTTTCACACCCTAATGAAATTCCCTCTTGACACTTTTAAAAAAATGGGATTAATAAGTTACTAAGAATTTTTCTTCTTTCCTTGTATTTTTCTTCTTTCCTTGTATGGTGTCTTGCCATTCTTTCTCACAGCAAATATTGTTTAGAAAAATATGCCAAACTGGGTGGGATGCTTGTGTTCAGAACATCACCTGCTTACAAAACCTTGATTCTTTCTCTTTAGTATCTGTTGGGTTTGACTTTAGTTACTTTTATCATGGCTTGTGATGTGTGTAAGAACACCTAGGATGGGGGAGTAAACAAGGGGATTATTAGTGTTAATTGAATTAACTAGTGAGTATTAATTAGACTCATGTCTAGCTAAATAAGAGGAGTTTAATTATGCCTGATATGCAGTAAGACTGAGAAAAGTTAGTGTAATTCTTTTTATAACATTTCTTGTGCCATAGGAGTGATACATATCAAATTAATCCTGTACTGTCTTCTATATACATTTACTCTTAACAGGTTCAAATACTCATCGTTGCACAGAGGAAAATTTCTTTCTCAGAGGTGAAAAGACTTGTCAAAGAACAGGAAGTATATTAGTGGAAAAGGCTCTAGTAATGTCCAGAAAACCTCTTTCCTTAAATCTCTGCATTCTTTAGCTCTGTTTATTCCTCTGACTTGGGGCCAGGGGGAGGGAATAGCTTCCAGCTTAAGGTGAAGTACAGGACCCAAGCAAATAATCTCTAGAACATCAGTGTAGCTCTCTGCAGGTCTGAGTGGTAAGTAAAACCCTGCACCATGCTTCTGGAGCAGAGGGCACAGATTCCACAGGGCAGATGCTGCTTCATGGCCCTGGGCAGAACCAGCTGTGGCCTTCTGGTGTTGGTTATATAGGTGCTGTCTCTCTAAAGGGTGGCAGGTGTTGTGAACAACCAAGCTGGAAGAAAAACTAGGTTTTTTTGGGTCTGACCAGCTGATTCACTTGAGCATCTTCTCTTGCTTCCCTTCTAGGTCATGACTTGCTGTAAATCTTGCTTCTATAGCATCCTAAACATTTTATAATTCTGATTAATTCTGCTTCAGCATGAATAATTAGAAGTCACTACTGGGGGTAAAATGCTGCATAAATGGGTCTGTGCAGCACACATTTTATCTGGCATGTTGTGGAATTAAATGGGAAAAAGTTATCTCCATTTAAAGGAAGTTCTTCCTGTGTGTTAGAGGACAAATACATTAGAGAAAGAGGTAAAAGGAGTAACAAGGGGTTCATGTGGTCTGCTTTTCAGTTAAACTCCAGACTGTCCTGAGAGGCATCAGGATGATCAGCATCTTCTCCATGAAAAAAGTATTTTGCCAACACAGAATCTTTCTTAAGAGAGAGAAAAAGATTAAAAGGTAGAGAGGACAGTAACAGAACTTTCCTTTAGAAAGAAATTAGAGCAGAATAAATGTATTTGGACTTATTTGTTCCTTCCCCCACCCCTCCGAGGTAAGAAGAATATAGTGTATTTTATCTTGGAGTGTTCAGGTCAGCTCTGTGAACCCAACGTGTAAACTGCCTCCCATGAATGGCTTATATATACTGAGCATCCCTGAGTCCATTTTCAGCTCCATCCTCTCTGAATTTGAGGAGAGAAATAGATACCGTGGTCAAAGAGCCAAATCAGTTCCTATTGGCATGGCTTGTCCCGAGCAGTCAGAAAACCCCACATGTTGTATCATGCAGAGTAAGGTAATGGGGTAAAAACCAGAGAGTACAGGTCATCTTTTTCAAGTGTAAGGTTTTTGTTGATGTTCACATTTGCTACTGATGGTCTGCAGTCAGTGTCACGCAAATACTGATTTTATTTTAGAGATGAAGTGAATGCTACTAGGCAAATAATTGAATTATTAGCTTATCTATCCTTTTGTAAAAACAAACAAATAAAAACCTCTGCTCCAAATGTTCCCCTTTTGCTGTTGCTCATTCTCCAGCATGTGTCAAATTTCCAACTCCACTGTATAGACTATGTCCAATACATACAGGTTCTGCTGAACCAACTTCCACGTCCTTCCTCGCACAGAGGGAGCAATACACTTTCCTTGTTCTGCTTTACCTGTTTAGATTATAAGCCCTTCAGAGCAAGGAATGCCTCTCCTTATCTGTGTGTACAGTCTCCAGCACAGCAGAGTGGTGGTCCTCGCTGTGATCTCCAGAGGCTAAAAATGATAAGTGGTGGTGGTGGTGATGATAATGATGCTGTTTGCTTCTCTCTAATGAGCAAAATGATACTGTTCCTGAATACCCTCTTCTGAATGTTAAAAAGATTGTGCCCTGATTGAATAGTCTTACAATATTTTTCTGTCCTAATATTCAGTAAGAATCTGCTCCACATTTTTCTTGATGAGTACTGACTAGACTGCTATTCATTTTTTAAAGTTTTTAAGTTATTAAGCTTTTATTCCCGTAACATTGCCTTTCAGGCTCGGTTAGCTGGATTGGTTGTCTGTCCCTTGAAGCCTTCCTGTAAAAGCTGTCTGTGACCTTTACTGACACCTTGGTCCTTTTTCCTCCCTCTTTGCTGAACCAGACCTGACTAACAACTGTCTTCAAACAATTGGAGAGGGGGAAAAAAAAAGTCCAACTATTCCTTCACCAGCAAATGCTATTGCTGCTGCTTGCTTTTTACTCCTTTGAGAAATTGCTGCTAGGACAGTAGATTAGACTTCAGCAATCTAGAAAATGTTCAGGTCTGACTCTATGAAGTACTTCATCTTTCTCAGCAACTGAACTATAAATGTCATAAAAGAAGTAAAGTATATTTCTGCATGTTTTGTAACTTGAATGCTGTTCCATTTTATGAAAATAGAGGTTACACACTGCATGCATCTAGCTCATGTATAGAATAGAACATAAATGTAACAAATCAGATTTCATCTATATTTACCAGTATTTATCCAAAGAGAGTTGACCAGCTTTCCTGTCTGTAGCAACATATGTAGTCAAAATTAATACTTAGTAGCCAGTTGTTTGATGGAGTCCAAATCCTCCAAACTTCTTTTTGAGTTAAACTCGTATTGAGTTATAGGGTCAATTTATGTGAATATGAGTACTAATAAAAATATTATATGTTGTGATATTGGTGTATCTTGTCAGATTGGTTGAATTGTTTCTATTATGTCTATCAACATAGGACTAAAATGGGTTTCTTGGGTAGGAGAGAGGGGCTTTTTTCAGACAAGCAGGTAACTTGCACCACAAGTTACCTGTTACATCTCAAGTGCTGCAGCATTACACATCAGGTAAAGGAGAAATGCCAGAAAAAAATTTCTAATTGCTTTTTCACCATGGTTTCCTGATGCTTTATTGTATGGTGTTTAATGTATTTAATGTATGGTGTGGTTTTGTGTGGAATACTTTTTAATGCATCCATTTGGCACATGTGCACATAATGCCTCAGGGAAACCACTGCTTACTTCTTCCAACGTAAGTTATGTAGGGTGCCAGTATATGTTTGTTTATACATATCCATACATGTGTGCTTGCATACTTGGAAAGAAATTTCAATGTGCTTCTATTTAATTCTGCTTTTATGGGGAAAAAGAAAAGAAAAGAAAAGAATCTTTCAATTTTCTGTGTTTAATTAAATTGTACTTATTACCTCCTTACTGCCTCCTCACTGCCAGTGCTGCGCATTCCTGTGCCGTGGTTAAGAGATTATGAAAGCAACTGGCACCAGTGATAGTTTTTTCCTAACTGATTGCATCTCTCTATAGATGTGATTCATTCAATCTGTAACCAACCTAACCCTGGGATTTTAAAATCTGTTCAGGGGAGACTCTGGGCCTGATGCACAATTAATGGTTTTCAACCTTTTTTTTTTTTTCCCTTCCTTTCTTACAGCAGCTCAGAAAAAGTCCTAGGAGATCAAATCCTGCCAGAACAAGCACTAATCCACTATATATTAAACAGGCTACACTATGTTGAAATTATAAGTGCTGTGCCAAAAGGCTGTTTACTTTCCAAAATCTGAGAGAATTGAACAAAGGTCTCTGTTCCCATTTGTCTCACTGCATTATGAAGATTGTGAAAACATAATTCTCAGCCTGGATGTTGCTTTTCTCCCCTCAAGTAATCATTTAATGACTTCTGTTCATATTTACTAGACAAATGCTTGCAGCTCCAAGCTAGGTGCCAGAGGGAGAATGTGCAGCCAGCATTGTATTTTTATGCCACCTCTGCATGCATTCTAATTTTTAAGAAGTATCATGCTGAATACATATGTACTAACATGAAGCATTTTCAACCCACTGCAAAGGGATTAGTGACTGTAAAGGATAGTAAACCTTTCAGGGACAGGGGTTCAAAGAGTGCAAGCCACAGGCAATGCTGAAACACTGAATTAACTTTCTAGTCTCTCTGGTCAAGGTTTGTGACTCAGTAACTTAAATCTGTGCCACTTTGGTAGATGCAAGTCTGATTATAGATTCATAGAATGATAGAATATGCTGAGTTGGAAGTGACTCATGAGGATCATCGAAGCCCAACTCTGGCCCTGCACAGAACCATCCCCAAGAGTCACACCATGTGCCTGACAGCATTGTCCAGACACTTCTTGAACTCAGGCTTGATGCTGTGACCACTGCCCTGGGGAGCTTCTTCCAGTGCTCAATCACCATCTGAGTGTAGAACCTTTTCCTAATATTCAACCTAAACCTCCTCTGGCACAACTTCAGGCCATTCCCTCTGGTCCTGTCACTGGTCACCACAGAGCAGAGATCAGTGCCTGCCCCTCCTCTTCCCCTCCCCAGGAAGTTGTAACTGCGATGAGGTCTCCCCTCAGTGTCCTCTTCTCCAAGCCGCGCATACCAAGGGCCCTCAGCTGCTCCTCATACAGCTTTCCCTCAAGGCCCTTCACCATCCTCATTGCTCTCCTTTGGACGTTCTCTAATAGCATTGTATCTTTCTTATATTGCAGTGCCCAAACCTGCGCACCATATCTACGATGAGGCCCCCCCAGTGCAGAGCAGAGCGGGACGATCCCCTCCCTCACTCATGTGGCAATGTTGGGCCTGATGGCCTCCGCGATGAGGTTGTCCCTCCTGGCTGCCAGGGCACTGCTGACTTGTGTCAGAGCCAGGCAAAGATGGGGCAGACTGAGCAGTTGGTGCTCAGGCAAGGGAAGGTGGTGCCCACACTTGCCTTTGAGCCAAGTCTGGGTTCCACCGATGGCCCCGGGGCTGAAGGTGCTGCCAGTCCTGCCAGGACATGCAGGACCTGCCATGAGGGTTTTTCCTTTGAGAACAGGGAGGCACAGGCAGTGTCACGATATTTAACTTCGTCAAGTGTCTGAGAAGCCTGGACTGAGGTCTGATTGATGGCAGATACTGTACTTGGGGATTTAATGGAGCAGCATTTAAAAACAACCAACCAACCAAACACAAAAAGTTTAATTAGGCTGGTCAGTTCAGTCTAAGTAACTGGCCTGACCTTTCAATAGTCATAAACACCCAGCAGTTTCTCCTGACAGCAGTGGGATGTGAGAGGTAGGAATCTAGATTCTGATCTATTGTTAGGCATCAAGAGCTGTGTTTAGGCACCAAGGGCATCAAAACCCCCTATTCCCCACACCTAGTATTTCCTCTTGGCTGCCTCTGGTAGCTGCCTGCTCAAAGGCCATGGAAGAGCATACCTATTTTTGCTGAGGTGGGACAGGAATGCAGGTGAAATGAAGGGCACTTGAGTGGAGACTTACTGCTCCTCAGCTTTGAAAGCATGCTGAGGCTCTGCCTGCTCCGCATGGTCCGGGCTTCATGTCTGAATGTGTAAGGCATGCAAAGGGATGGAGAGGGAATTCTTATCTCTGTCCTACCAATGCAGAGGCTGAAATTGTGTATGCGCCTCTAGTATTGATAAATGCTTCTTTGTGTCTTGACATGCCCAAATGCTGTCGGAAATCAGGTCCTGAGTGACTTGTAT
This sequence comes from Grallaria varia, assembly GCA_013396735.1. NCBI lineage: Eukaryota > Metazoa > Chordata > Aves > Passeriformes > Formicariidae > Grallaria > Grallaria varia. The sequence goes on along the minus strand of VWZG01012481.1, from coordinate 953,026 downwards.
GAGATGGTAGAAGAAGTAGGTGGAAGAGTTGGAGAAAGGAGGTCCTGGTACTCTGAATGCTGGTCGTGTCTTCTGTAATCATAGCATTAAAATATGTCCTTCCCCCTTTTCACCTTATTGTCCATGAGTACTACTCCTATAACCTAAGTCTTTTCCAAAGTAACTGATTACTTTTTTCCCCCCTCTGGTTTTGTCTTTATAGGATTCACTCCAAAGTGTGGAAACACCAGGCAAAGGTAAAGTGTTACTTTTAAAATATATTAATTCAAGGTATGTCATCAGAAAACCCATTTTGCTGTTTGTTTGTATTACTGAACTGGTAGAGTTGGCATATTGCAGACATTTACATATTTAGTTGTATTATAAGGTAATTATGACAGTTGAAATTAAAGTGATCTAAAAGTATAAATAAAAGAGCATTTCCAGAAACTAATCAGGAGACTGACATATGGAGAATGAATAGTAGAGTGAAAGAACTGATTATAGTAAGTGGTGGTCATGGCAGTTGTCTTTAATCCCAACATTTCATGTGGAGAAAAGGGAAAATAATGAACTTCATGGAAGCCTAAAAAAAATTATTTTTCTGTATGACTTTTCCACTTGGCTCCAAAAAGTTTCATTCCTTAAGCTTTAGTTCTTTGTGACCTTTGTTGTATAAATAGTGTCTTGTCTAATGATAGACTGTCGTAAAATGAATAGGTTAAATATCAGTAATCGACAAAACCATGGACCCTTCCTTATTTAATCCTTCAGTTAAAATTAGCTTAGACTCACTGCTGATGCCCAGCACTGTTAGCATTACTGTGAGGCACCTCACAGACCGAGGGATGAGCAGGACTCTGTTCTGTCATTGGTTGCATTCCAGAAGGGACGAGTCACATCGGGGCTGCTGCCACATCGGATCCTGCTCGGCCCCTCTGTGGCCAGCCCCATGCACTGGGGGTGCTGTCCAACTGAGCACTGGGTTGGGCTGTGCTGAGGAACAGTGGTCTCTCTCCATCTCGTTTGAGGAAAAAAGTGGCCTCTGAAATGCTCTTTCCCCCTCTCTCCTCTGTGTGCATTTCTCCAGTTGCAGCATGCTCAGCGAGGCAAAAAGGTGAACCAGCCACAAAGATTGCAGTAACCTTTCAAACACAGAGGTGGTTCAAATGCAGGTTTCCAAATGCCAGGCTTGTTGTTTCAGCATTATTCAACTTCATGAACAGCAAAAAAAGGAACAGCAATTACATTTGTAAGCTGACAGGAAAAGCTAAGCAGCTGGAGGGCCAGGAGAGTGGGGGTAGAACACACAGGTGCAGAAGGGGGAATAAGGTAAATACAGTTTGTAGGATTCTTCTCCCCTGGATATAGTTCTTTATCCCATGAATTTTTTTTCACCTTCTTGATGGCAAGTAATTGCTGATGATGAAAAGAATGAATAGTTACTAATCAGTATCTACCTTAGGACATCCTCTGCACTGTTCAGAAAACCTGACTCAAAAGGCGTCATTCCTCCACTGAAAGATATTTCCAAATTTGTCCTCCATTGAATCAGCAGCTTCCTCAAGGAAAATCTGATTCATTGAATAACAGTAAATTAACTAGTTTTTACTTCTTACTTCTCTGTACCTGTTTATTGGTGTCAGGAAACCTTCAACTGTGAAGTGTTATGCTTCTCTGTTTGTTTTTGGCACACCCTAATTTCAAAACAATTGCAGAATCCTTTGGCAGTGTAATATTAGAAACTACAACGTACTGATAGCAAGCCAGAACTTTCCGGGCCATTACTCATTCTGCAGAGAAGCCTAAATTCAAAGTTGTCCAAGGTAACCAGATTTCCAACTGCCCTCTTACATGCACTGATATATATTTCATATAAGTGCCCTAGATTTGCACGCACTTAATAAATTTCTGAAAGTCAGTAAAATATTTAAGCTCAGGCTAACAAGCTAGCATATCAAAACTGGTGTTAAGAAAGCATCTGAGAAAAATGAAGTGTAAGAGCAAAACTGATCTGCTGGAACCTAGGCTTAATGTTCAGGAAGTGGGCAAAGCACATTACACATCTTTTCTTTCAGGGATCACAAGGTTTCTTTAGTCCCTGTTTTCCCAGTGCTCACCTCCATGGTAATGCCATAGGGATCCCATCCATTGGTCAAGGGACACTGAGCCTGAGAGGAATCCAGATGACATCTTCATCTGCTGAAGTTAAAAATAAAAACCAAACAGGTGGTGAGTGGTATATTCCTGCTGAAATCAACTGTGTGTTTCCTTTTCAACTTCATTTGTGTCCCCCTTCTTTTTTTTTATTTCATTAAGCATAGCTGTCTAGGATTGCAGGCATGCAAAATTCTGCAGGCGTGTGGCCCCAGATTAAAGGAAAATCACAGCCTTAACTCAGTACTGGTAAATCTTTCCAGATATCTGGGAAACTAAAACCCATGTGGCTTTGCTTTCTTTACCAGCACAGTTGTACATGAAGTCACATTGACAGCTGAGGAGTCAGACTGCATTTCCCATTTGTTCTGTTCTTTTCTGTCTCTTATATGTATTCATGTTTATCTTGAAGAAAACATGATCAAATTTGAACAGTAAGAGTGGCAACAAGTTACTCCAACTAATGATTTCATTTACCTTCCCTCTTTTTTCCCCAAGTGATAATTATTACCCTGAATATCATAAGAGTTTTGCTTTTCTTGATTATATCTTCTCCCTACCACAAAAGAGAAAAAGATAAAGGATACTATTAAAATTAAAGCTTTATTTAATAATTTGTTTAGAAACTACATTAATCTTACCCTTTTTAATAAAAGATTTTCAGAGGTTTATTATTACTCATTCGCCGCGGACTAAGCAAGTCAAAGACTATAATCAAAATATCTAGCCTTGATTTAGTGTTGCAATAACTACCCCTATCTCTGTAGAACAATTTATTCCATTGCTGTGAATACAACAGTACTTATCCATGTTATGCCTAAGTTTGGATCTTGGTCTTTTTCCTCTGTGTGAAGTCCTTATAAGATTTCATTCATTCTTTAAGTACTTAAAATATTTTTTTTATTTCTTCTTAAATGTGGGGGACTATAGACATTTCTAGACATGAGAACCTTTAGCAGTGTCAGGTGTTCACCAAAAATAAAGATTACTCACATTAGTAGAGATTTGGCATTGGGGTTTGCTGCAATCCAGAGTATGGAAAGACTGGTACAAAACTGAGTCTGTGTGTGTTTCTCAAAAGCTGATGAATGAATGTTTATTCAGTGTCTCCAGCCTTGCTGCTTCAGGCAGGGATTTCACCAGATCAGACATAATAAGCAGCTTTTGGAATTTGATCAGTAGTTCTCTGGGACCGATCCAGGAAGTCTAGTATGCACCGGGAACAATAGTCTTTTCCCTCTGAACAGCTGGAGTTACGATCTTTTTAAGTAAATGAAGAAATGTATTGATAACAATGAAGTCACCATGACATTTAAGAAGTGTAGAGGTTCTCTAACTGTGCTTGGGATTTGATAGTTGCTTCTAGACATGGTCATAAAATTATTCAGAACAGAAAGTTGGGGGAAAAAAATTAAATGACAAACAACCAAAAAAGCAAAAATAAATCTAACCCAAAAACAGAGTAAAGGGAAAATTGAAGTTTTTTTTTAAATTTTCCTTTAAACTGAAAACTCCACTTCCTCCTTTTCTTTGCACAAACCCATTATATTCTAATTTTTTTTTTTTGAGAAAGCCCTTTTTGTCTTCCAATATTGAAAAATGTCAAAGGCTTTTTATTGATTGTATTTCATCTCTGTAGGTGTCTCTCCTGCATTGTTTTCAAATCAGACTGTGGCTCTTCACCTCTAAGTTGTTGCTATGTTGCATCCTGATATGTTGGTCTTGAAGCCAGAGGCTTCTTAATGAAGACCAATTTTTAAATAATTGTAATGCCCTAGTCCTTAAAAAAAATTAGGCAGAGGGTACCAAGGCCTTAAAAAACATATAGGAGCAGAGACATTTTTGATACCAGAACAGCAGGAGCTTTTTAAGTTTTTTTCAAGGGATAATCCCATGGATCCTTCAGCTAGTAGAAATAAACAATGCCGTAAATATTGGTGCTTGGAAGCTGCATCTTATCACTATTTGAATTACAAAATTTTCATGTTGTTGCTTTTTGGGGGGGCAGGAGGAGTTTTTGTGTGTGTGTGACCTAAACTATATTCAAGATCTTGCTCTTTTTTTTTTTTTTTTTTACCTCTTGGAAATAAGCTGGAAAGAAAAATATTGAACTACATTTCTCAAAAATATTTTTCATGTGTCAAAAGGGTCTTAAACTTTTTTTCCAAATTGTGTTCAACCAGATATTTGCCTTTTCTTAACCAGAGAAAATATGTAGAGAGTCAGAGAGTGTTTAACATGTATTGAATTGGCATCATTTGCTGGTGCAATAACAGCAAAGTACTTGCTCTGTACTTGCCTATCTCACATCTGCCTTTTTAGCCATCAGTGGGCTTGCAGCAAGCATGGGTTTCTTCCCAAATCTTCATTTGTGAAGCCTAGCCATGATGACCTGCTCTGTTGGAAGGTCTGGCGCTAAAATAATATGTGAGTTGTAATACTGGACTGAGAAGAAGAAAGTAAATGGTTTTCTGTAAGGGTTACACTAGTATGTTCCTTACTAAATCTTGAAGGCACCTGCAGGTACAGTCATTAACACTTTCAGGGGTGGTGCAGGTTGTTCTGTTTTTCACCGAGGGTGAAATTTATTCCTTCAGAGTTCATGTACAAGGAACATGTCAGCAATAAGTGTATCTGGCAGCTGTGGTTAAAGTTCGCTTCCCTTGTTCTCATCTCATTTCTGCAAGTCTGATTCCTTTTCACCTTCAGTGAGAAGGTGATGGCAAATAATTTCACATCAGAAATAAATTACAAGGTCTGAGTTGTGAGATTATTAATCTTGGTCACAGTTCACTTTGTGATGTGCTCTGTTCATTGTCTCCTACCTGCTGGTTATGCCTTGGACACCCTTCTAGAAAATAGAACCTGACACAGCTGAAACTGTGAATCTGCTGTAGGAAGTCCATAGCCTGTGCTATGTAAATCAGTGAAACACCATAATCTTTTCTCATCTGAGATTTATTAATCATAAAAGTCATAAAAAGCAGTAAAGTTCTCTGGCTTCATGAACGGGCAATATAATTTCAGTCTACCAGATCCTACTCAGCAGCTCATAAAAATACAGTGAGAAGGTGCTGACCAAGTTTTATGAGTAATAGGCATTTACAGACTACCCAAGATGTTTGTCTCTAGTTTAGTTAATTGCTACTGGTCTTAATGAGTGAACAATGGGAGTTGAAAAAAGGCACAGAAATGGTAGAGTGTTTTAAAACTGAGAAGTGACAAGAGCAAGAAAATTCATGTTGAAAAAAATTCTGTAGCTGCAGACCAGGTCATACTTGGATATTTGCTCGCACCTGAGGAACCCTATTCCAGAGATTGTCTTCATTCTGTTTCATGGACACTGTCTGCAGCTAAGTGAAGAATTCAGCCTTGCCCCATCTACCCGCATAGTAATACAATGGGCAGGTCTCTGACAAGCAGGGAATTTTTTGTACCTCATCACTGGCAGATTGAAGCTGGTTATAGATAATTGAGGAGTAATTTCCCCCTCAATTTTTGTGGTGGTTTTGTTTGGTTGGGGGTTTTGTGGGCTTTTGTTTGCTTGTCTGTTTTTTACATATCTGACATCCAATTTTGTGACTCAGATGAATCATGAGAATAATTTTTCTGCAAAGATGGTCAGTGGACAAAATAGCTTGGATATAGTGATAGGCATCTTGCATCTTATTCAATTTCTTGACTGGTATATGTAAATTTTCTGTTATGGAAAATACTCACCCTTTTGTGTATTTTTCTCCTGACTTTCCTTCTGGGAATCCTTTGTCCAAGGAGTATTCCCTTCTTTCTGTGGCTTAACTGATATATAATACATTTCCTCTTGTTCTGGAGACAAAATTTGAAATACTGCCTTACATCCTGTAATATGGATTGTATTAAACCCACACATTTCCACAGATTCTGAACTATGTTTTACCCTCTTTTAGAGAAAATACTGAGAAGGTTCTACTCAGCAATCCTTGACTTCAGTAAGCCAATTTGCATAAATAAGGATTTTGCAATTTCACTACATCTACCTGTCAGCCACTTTGAACAGCTTGGAGACCGGGAATCTCCCAAGCAGCTGTTTGTTCTGGTTGTAAATAGTTTGGTACTTTTCAGATAAGGCAGAAAATACTGGTTCAGATAATAGTTAGCTGATGTCCTCTTCTGGACCTCTTAAGATGACTGTGTGTGTGACTACAGGTAAGTTCTTGGAATGTAAAAGAATTCAGTGCAAATTAAACATTAAGTTTGGAAGGTACTACATTATTACACATCCAGAAGAACTGGGTATGAGACTGAAATGGTGTTCCAGGGGAAAAAAAAAATCATTAGAGCAAAAGATTTATTCAAAATAATTATGGTGGAGGATGATAAATGGTGAAAATACTGAATAGAATAAATAAAAAGGCAATTAAAAGCAAACCTTTCTTGGAGAGGTTTATACAGAAAGTAAAAGGGCAGAGTTTTCTTAACCTGTTACTCTCTAAAATGATTCAGTTCTCATATGTGGAAGATGATTACAACATAACAAGGTGTAGTGCTCTAGCCAGTCCTACATGTGTGCAATAATTTGCTGTCAGTATTTTCAGTAGCAAACCCCACTATATGTCAAACTATTTCAGTTTTACATGTATTTCTATTATTACATAGTTAAAATTTGTCTGCCATAAAATGAAGACTGAAATAGTTTCTTTGCACTGTCGTAATGCATTTTGTGACTCTGTAGTTCTGTGTATTTGCTGGTTTAAAGGCAAAAGGTATCGAAGAAAGAGAATAAAATCCCACACTGAGGATAAGGTTTTTTGGACACATTTCTGTCAGGACACTGAGATAGCTAAGTCCAGTGAATTGTGATGTTGGGAAGGATTCCTGCATCTATTCCAAGTATAAAGACCTAGTAGATGTCTCAGGCTTCCTATTTCTGGATTTATTCTTGGTTTGTTTTTTTAGCTAATAGATGTCTGCTGTGACTACTGTGGTCGGACAAGTTTAGAGAGCATGTCAGGACCTGTAACAGGTGGTTGATCATGAAGAAACCCATGAGTTAGAGTGGTGAAAAAAGGAGAAATTGTCTTCCTCTTGGAAGACAAATTATCTTGATCTTGGAATGATATAATATACTATGACACTTTCTCTCTCAACCTGTCCCTGGCCTTAGAAATGAGAGCTCTTAACAGCTCTCTTCACTTGATGGTGGCTGCCAGGATGTGGGATTTTAATTTACACTGGCAATCAGGCGATCCCAAGCTGCTCCAAAAATAGAGAGAGGGAAGATGGATAAAAGCCAATAATTGCAGGGGGAAGAGAGAAAAAAAAAAAAAGCACTGCAGAACTGAAGCCAGAGGAAATAACGAAAATAAAGGTGTGATATAGATCAGGGTACATCCTGCATTTCATGTGCATTCATATGGATATGTATTTCAGTGTCCATCGTTGTGTAACGTTATCACCAGTCCATGATCATCTGAATGCTGACTGGGTCTAATTGTGGCTGCTATTGTGTGTGTTTTGTGAATTGTTTACCTACAGTTACAACAGCTTATGGTCTTAACATTTACCCAGTGTCTTTTCTCCATTCTACTGCTGCATTGCCAGTTCCATTGAAGTAAGTAGCTACTTAGTGCTGAAATCACAAAATACCTACTTAATAAAAATCCTTCCAGCACAAAAATTCACAGGCTGAAATGACATATCTGAGGCACACACTAACTTGCTGTAGCTGAAAATGCTTACTTTGAAAATGCCTTAATTTGAAAGCACTGTGATGAAAGACTGTTAATGATACACCAGAAATGAGCTAAAGCTGCTTTCAGAAGCACAGATGGCTAATTGGCTTCAGTTGGTAGGTTATGTCATTTTAATTAAATTTTACTAGGAAGCATTTCAAAGCTCTAACTGATGGTTTAAGATAAATATGGTTCTTCATAAATGGCCTATTGCTAACCTTTATTTATTTCTCTCTCCTCTCAGTGTTAATAGAGACTGCTGTGACTGAGCTCTCCATGGCCATCTCTCGTCTCATCCATGTTTACAGCAGCAGCTTTGATGCAAATTTCCAGCTTGCCAGAGTACCTAAAAGCCCTTCCTGTGCAGACATCAGTCTAAATTCCCAGCTTAGCTTCACTGTTTATGCTGCCCATAACATCCCAGAAGCCTGGGTGAACAGGTAGGAGGAGGTCCAGCAAGAGTTCACAAGAAGACACGTTGTCTCTTTCATCCCATATATTTCACAGACACCAGCTAAGCCCTGTTGCTTTGGTGATAATTTTATATTAACGTTAGAGACTGAGTGGGTGTATCTCTACTGTTTTTCTAGCATAAAGTGCATTTACTTAAGCTTGACTAAGCAGGAGACTTCCAGGCTCCGTAGGTAGATGGAGAGTTGGGGAGGTAGCTTGGCTGGTTGTCCTTGACCAATGTGGAAGGACGGTAATGGAAGCATTGGCTTTGATGGGTGTGTTCAGAAATGCTTCCGTGACTGACTTGCTCAGTGGGAGGAAGGAAAAGGTGTGTGCTGTAAACCCAGGGAGTTTGGGCTGGGTCTCTGCAGTACAAGTACCTGGAAGGGTTGGAGGTCAATTCGCCAAGTTAAACAGGGGGGTGCTTTTGATTAAACTAGGTCTGAATGAGGCTTTCTCAGCAATTTTTGCTCTTGGTGTGTTCAACATTACATGGCTAAGCATCTGCACTGATGATCCTGTTTATAGATGATGATTAAAATAAGTGCAATTTACACATCCAAGTATACCTGGTATATCAGCATAGCACAGGAAAGAAAAGAGGGAGAGAACTTTAATAAAAAGCCAGTTGGAGCTTCTGCATTGGTCAAATTTGGTAAAAGTAGTTGTCTCTTTAAATAGTTGCTTTTCCTACTCTGAGCAATACTGATATTCTCTTACCACTCCAGTGTGCTCAAAGAGAAAGAGGGCACCATAGTCTTGTAGCATTGTTTTTAAGGCAAAATACAGTTCTCAAAGTTTTTGTTAATTTTCCCTCGCTCCCATTTTACTTTCAATTCCACATGACAGTGGGTTCATTTGCAGTAGAATTGTGAACAAGAGTGTCCTATACAGCATTAGCTGTAATTAACAGTTTAATAAAAATCTGAGAGACTTTGCATTAGTTAAGATAATAAATACAGAATTATTATCACTATCCTGATTTCAAATGATTATACCATTCCCACTGCATTTTGTTGTACCAGAAAAATTTGAAATTACGTGTGGCCTAAAGGCCACCGATGACTTCAATGCTACATTCAAGCATGTGAAAATGAGAATCTCTCTTTCTCCTGAATCTCCAATTTCCACTCTTTCCAATATTGATATTCCATAGCATGGATTTCTTAACATAGACTGCTGCTCTGACACCTGCTTTCCTCAAGTACTTTTACTACCATCAATCACATGCATGTTCCCCATTGTTATTTCTGCACTGCATGAATTCATGCTGGTTATGCCATGGATCTAAATTTCCTTTCAGGAAGGTCACATTTAATGATCTTGCTGATGTTTTTAATGTGTATTTCAATATATATAGTCCTGCATATATATATAATATATATGTACATTTATAGATGTGTGTGTGTGTATACATACTTTATTATTAATACGTATACATATTTTATATATATGTTATAAATGCTAGAATTTTGACATCCCTCACTGTTTATCTCACATTGTTTTTCCTAAGTATAAAAATACATCTGATAAATGGCTTTTCTTTTAATCCTTTGGGATAATGGAGACAGTTGTCCCGTGTTTCAGAGTTACAATACTGTGGTGTCAAATCCATCTCAAGTTCACTTTTGTGGATTGACTTTTTATCAATCTTTATGTCTATAATCTCAATTTCAACATTATTCTGGAAGTTGTATTGTCTGTACAGTAACTCAGGAGTATATCTATGAGGACAGGAATCTGTCTTACTGTACTCATTAAAAAGATCCGTACAGACATTACAAGTCGTGGAATAGTGTTGCAAAACTGGTAACCTTTATTTATTTATTTTCATTCCTTCTTGTTTCTTTTATTGTTTTTTTGGGTTTTTTTGTTTTATTTCATTTAAATTCCAAGCAGATGTGCCTTATTTGCTGCCAGTGGCATGGCACTGCTATCTTCATGTTTCATTGCATGTGTTTCTACAGCCAAAACCAGCCAGGTTCCTGCCTGCATCTGGGTGATGTGAAGGGATCTCTGAGACAAGACTGTAGAGTCATGTCTTTGAATTCACAGGGAGGCTGCCTTGGCAAAATGCTCTACAAAGACCTAACGTGGGTTGAAGTGCCTGCACTCTGAGCAATCCATCTGATTTTAGTCAGAATGAACATTGCGAGTGCATTGATATTCCCTGGATTAGGCCCTTATGATCTAGGAATCAGGAATGTGTCTGTATGAACAGCAATACTTAATAATTTGATTGTATAAAACCCTATTCTTTCTTGAACTTGAATGCCAACTGTTTGTAATGTTTAAACCCTAAGGGAAGCATTTCCTAGTCTTAAAAGGTATTTTTTCCCTCTCTGCATTGATACCTCATATCTAACACAGATTACAGATCATTTTCTTTAAATTAAAAAAAAAAAAAAAAGAGAGAGAAATATAAAAAAGAAATTTGCTACAATAATTGTAAATATTGTTATCTTGTTCTGGAAATTATCAACCATCATTCTTAAAAATACGACAAAGTCAGGCACTTTCAGTCTGCAAGTGCTTCAGATTTCCTGTTTAGATTTGACTGTTTCCCATGTTCATCATTCTTGTACAGAGTGAGGTCTAAAGCTGAGACTGGCAGGAATATCTGGAAGTGAAAGACTAATTAAGAGCATTGGTTATTTATACTCTATTGACTAACATTTTAAAAGATTTCAGTAAGAAGAGTATGAAACAACAGATAAAAAAAAAGTCTTAATAATAAAAACATGGACGAGAACCCAGGTGTCTTAGGGACTTTCCTTGAACTCCGAACAATTAAAAAGCAAACAACCCAAAATAAACACCACTCCATGCACACATTAATATGAAATTCATTATTCTAATTTTTTTTTTCCTGTAAGGATGGGTCTTTACAAGTTTCTGAATGGTTTATCCCAAATTTACTGCGCTAGACATGGTATGTTACAATTAATCTTCTTGGGTTTTTTGTTTCCCTTTTTTTCCCTTTTGTAGCTACAAAGTTTTCTCTTTTTCCTGTTCACTAACTTATGCTGGGAAGACAATATGTCAAGTAAAGATTTGCAGAAATATTCCGGTCAAAAGATCCTTCTTTTTCCTGGCTGACTGGAATGAAAAGTAAGTTTGGGTCTGTGTTTGATTTAAGTCTGTCTGACAGTTATTACACATTGAATATTCATTTTTTAAAAAACCTCAAATGCCCACATCTTTTTAATGCATTTTCTGGGCAAATTAAACTCCACAGAATTCACAAAAACTTAAGGAGATGGGAGTGAGAAAGAGGTGGGATAGCCAGAGAAATAGGACTGAGGTAAGTCTGGTCTGAGAACAGCTTTTGTTCACTGGAGGCATCGTGGAGGAATATGGGAACCAAAAGGAGATGCAACCACAGGCTGTATTTCTGTCCTCTTTTGAGGAATTCCACCTTTTGGATCCACCTCTATAATGTATGCAATCCAGCCTGAGGACCTGTTGTAACATTTCTTCAAGGGTTATTTTTTTCACAAAGCAACAAGGCTATTGTGATTTGCTGGGTTGGGGTTGTGTTTGTTTGCTTTTTGGTTTTTGGGTGTTTGTGTGTTTGGTTTTTATAAGAAGGATCTGCAGTTTTAAAATGAGGACTTTCAACTGAGACTGGAAGTTTAGGGTGAAAGCCGCTAATTGCCTCCCACCTGCCTGTCTGCTTTGAGGCAAATAATTCCACTGAAAAACAAAGCACATACTCAAACCAACATTCATTTAAGGCAATGGGATGACAAAACCCATACTTGTAATAGATGAGAGAGAAGTATGCTTTTGTTGGTGATTTGGTGGTAATATGGAATTCTTTCAGCTTCCTGACCATGTTTATATTTACAATCTTTGAAATTTTTGGTGGTTTGCATCACTGTTTACAGTATTTTAAATCTGAAAGCAGCCTGATTACATGAGAATTGCACAAAGGCTACAAGTACTCTGAAGGGTGTTTTTTTTATAATTGAATACAGAGTGCAATTCATAACTTTTGTTTGCCTTTATCTAAGGCACACAACAGTTTCAAGCTGGTCAAATGGGAGAAGACCTTTTTATGTCAAACGTGTTACAGATCTGTCTTAATGAAGATTTTTTTTGCATGGCCTTCTTGTGCAGCACTCCTGAGCAGGTACAGGAAGATCAGTAAGTCTGCCCTGGGATGAGGAAACACAATGGGTGCACTTTTGCTAAGCATCCAGATAAGTTCTTTTAGGGCTTTACATCTGCTTTGGTGCCTCAGTTGAGTCCATAGCATTTGACTATATAACCCTCAGTCTTTTGTAGGATTGGAAAGTAACTGCTATCCTTGTGTTTAAAAAAAATTGGGTCATTTTTGTATGCTCTGTTGGAATTTTCACATTGCCTAAGTTTTGGTCAAGTACTTTCTTATGGTACATATTGGCAGCTATGATTGAAGTGCAGGGGAAGGATTATATTTCTTAAGAGCATTTTTGGCTTCTAGTGCATCTTCAAATCCTTTTCTAAAACAAAATATAAGAAGATGGAAGAGAAATAAATTCTTAGCTGTAACTGAAACAGAAATTATGCTCTTCTTCCATTTCATGAAAATGTAAAGCAGACTGCAGCTTCAGACTTTCTGCTTAAACCTCTCTCTCTGCAAGATAATTATTAAATACGTGAAATTCCATCCACATGCTTCTTCGAAAAAGCAGCAGTTAAGTATGCAGGCTGAATTCTTTCATAGGTCATAGATGCTTGTAAGAGGCTCTTAACTTCAGAAACAAGATCTAGAGGTGTATATAATGGTATCGGTATTAAGAGCACCTTTTTACTTCTTACTGTTGTTTAAGTTTCAAAAATAATTTTCAAAATCCAATTCAAATAGATTCCTAAGTAAAAACACCCAAATTTTTATCTGTCTGACAGGCTTTTCAACATTTCCCTCAGCCATTAAAGGTATTCATGTATTTTCCACCTCAACCCGAATGGTGTAGATTTAAGTCTCAAAAAGTGAGAAGAGGTTTCTTCAACCGGATGTCCTGAGGTCCAGAAACACAGGCTGAGAATGCCATTATTTTTGTGTGTTTAACTTGTATTTGGAACTGGATTTTGTGAACAGATGCTATTTTGAGTCAAAATGCAGATGTCAACTGAGTATTTTAGATCAGCTAACAACATTAAACTGAGAGTAGAATCAGATTAGATGTTAGTAAGAAATTCTTTATTGTGAGGGTGGTGAGGCACTGGAACAGGTTGCCCAGGCAAGCTGTGGATGCATCATCTCTGGAAGTGTTCAAGGCCAGGTCGGACGGGGCTTGGAGCAACCTGGTCTAGTGGAAGGTGCTGCTGCCCATGACAAGGGGGTGGAACTGGATGATTTTTAATGTTCCTTTCAATGCAAATTGTTCTTGATTCTATGCATACTGAAGGAAATATTTATGTTGGTTTTAATTTATTTTAAATATTAAACATTTGTCGCCGTTCAATAACAAGACAATGTGGTTCTTTGCTATTTGTGCTGCTAACCCTTTAAGAAAGAACGAAAAACAGCACTAAACTTGACAGAATAATCAGTGTATTTAGAATATCTTGCAATACACAGAGAGAAGGAACAGAAGAGGTTATCACTGTGTGCCTAGCTGGTACAATTTGAAACAGGCTGTTTTTTCTTTACTCCAAAAATAGATGTATGCAAACACTAATTAATACTTTTTGCAAGAATTCAAACTGGACTGGTTACAAAAGTAGAGTCTTTTAATGAAGTAGGTATTTCTGCAATTGTTTTTCTATGTCATCAAGTGGCACCATTTCCTATGGCAGGAAGCCTGGGTCACCCAAAACTGTAACCAAGCTGTGTTCACTCTCAGTTACCTTTTGGCCATAATACCACATTTCTGGAACAGAAGGGAATAAGTTTGCATAAAAAGTTTACAGGGGAGACAATTTCTTTTTTGTAAAGTTTCTTGCTATTTTCATTCTAACCTATAAACAATTTTCAGCGCCTAACAGCTATTGAAAATGCATGTGGTAAAAGGTCATCAGGAAAAGCTTCTATTTCGTGAAGTAGTCAGATATTCTCTGTATAGCTAGGGATCAGTCAGGCCAAAAAAGAAAACTAGCTACTTCAAAATGAGTCCTGTTCTTAGATTAAGATTGATTTGAACAGGTGAAAAAAGATGGAGAGTAGTGTTTTGGTGATTAGGAATCTAGGCAAAGAGCTTCTACCAAAGACAAGACTTGCTGTATTTGCTGATTTTCATGTATTTAATTTCTGTTTTCAAGTGCTTTAGCCAGTTATTGTCTGAGCTTTAAGTTGATAGGTTTTTATGTATAAGCATGAGCTTCTGTTCAAGTCTGTTATCATGTTTAGTCTTTCCTAGAATGTTCTTGGGAAAGATGGGAATCATTTTATCTGTAAAGAGGTTGCCCTATTTAGTGGTTCTTCTTTCTACCCTTTTTTAAGAGTATCCTTTTGCTTTGGAACATGTGTATTGTCTTTGAAAAGTATTAATGCCTCCTTGGTGCAGAGTTTTAACAGGCCGATACCATTTAGCACATAATGTGTAAAGTCCAAAACTTGCCCTCTTATTTTCTCACCAGTTTCCTTTTTCAGTGACTGAGACCTCCTAATTATTTTCTTTTTTTTTTTTTTTTGTCTTAGCTGATTGCTCTGTATAAATTTATTCTACCTCCTCCTCTTTTTTCATCCTCCATAATTTATGTTAAACCTGCAGATAGGAGGTATGGAATTAACATTAATCCTACCATTCATCACCTCCGATACTTCCTTGGCACTGGCTTTCCCTTTTCTCCATGTTTTGTTTGGCTGGTCTGTTTTGCTTACACTCTCTCAAGGCACAGCCTGAGTTGCCCCAGAACTCTTCTGTGTTGAGTGCTTTTATGAAATCAAGCCCTTGGCCTTTGAAATAAGGTGTGTAACTTTATCTAATATCTGTGAATGACACCTTCTCAGTGAACAGCTTCTTTGTTCTTCTCAGCTACTGTTGAAATTGTTCACCCATGGGGTGTCTTATTTCTGGCCTCTTTCCTCTCCTCAGTCATCCGTTTGGCTCACCCTCATACAGTCAGAAAGGGTAAGACCAGGTGGGTAAGCTCAGTTATGCATTAATTAAAGTTCTTAGAAGCAATATAGATATTCCCTTTCTTTGTGTATCACGTGTCACTGGAAGGGAATTGTTGGTCCTCTTTGTCCCACACCACCTTCATTCCTGGGATGTGTAATTTGCCATAGGTTCCAGGTTCTTTTCCCACTGGAGGTAGCGCTGTAAAATGTGTCCTAGGGAAACTCTGGCAAGCATTTTCTGTTGGCAGATTGTGATTTTTTTCACTGTTCCAGGTTCACAAGGGGTGTTAACAATGTCTGTATCAGAAAATGCGTGTCTCGTTGTTTTATTTTTCTTCAGCACATGGGTGGTGCTTTAAAGTCCAACTCTTCATCAAGCATTTGTATGTGACAAGGGCAGTGTTGTTGGCCTGTCACTAAAAGGGAGAGAACAAGCTATCTATAGCATGTGAAACAGTTCAGTTTCCCAATAATTGTTTCTAACGAATTATAAGTAAGGAAGAGGGCATGAGACAGAGAAAGCAAACTTGAAAGCTATAAATAGGGACACGTGGGAAGGCAGTTGAGAGTTGCTTCTCAATTCCCGTCATGTTAATCAGAAAGAGTGGGAAATGGCTGCCTTGCTTTG
This sequence comes from Grallaria varia, assembly GCA_013396735.1. Lineage (NCBI taxonomy): Eukaryota > Metazoa > Chordata > Aves > Passeriformes > Formicariidae > Grallaria > Grallaria varia. The sequence goes on along the minus strand of VWZG01012481.1, from coordinate 937,047 downwards.
TTATTCAAAGAGAGAGGTTTGCGAATTTGCATAATTTCCAAATGTTTAGGACTGATCAGCTGAAATTTTGACATTAATGTTAATTTGGAGTACTTCAGAATTTCTTTCAGTGGCTACTCAGTGCATTTAAGGAAATTTTCTCAAATTCAATATAAATTTGACAACTTTGGAATTAGGAGCGGTATTTTATGCTAAATTTTACCTTATACTTTTACCATGTGTCATTTATAGTACCCATAATTCTTACATTTTTCAGGCTACTACACTTTTTAAATACAGTTTCTACTTATGCTTGCTCTTTAAGTATGACTATACCTTTTTTAAAATGCTGAGAGTTGTGTTCCTCTGCCAGTGTATGTTATTTAAACTTATCTTCTAGTTTGTTTTCTTAATCGCAATTATGCAGATGTCTTGTTTTCTTAATGATTATGTTGTCAATGTGGAATAATTCTTTTAGCCTCTAGCTCCTTATATTGATTTTGTTTATACAGAAAAAGTGAAATTAATTTTCCTCTCCACTTGAGGAATTTAAGCTTGCACTGAATATACATGGAAAAAGCTGGGAATGCACTGTCCACCATAAATGATCTTTTCAGGAAAAATTAAATACAAACTTGCTAATGTCTCAGTAATTACACACATGATTTATCCATACCACATGAAAGTTTCTGATGTATTAGAATTGTTCTATGTTACGAGTAGAAATCAATTTTTATAAACAATATAAACAAATGGAATGACCAACCAAGGCTGGTAATCCTCAATACAAAGTTGAGATGAATATTGATAAAACTGAGTCTTTTTCACTAAAAGTATTAATCACTCATTGCTGTTAAGAAAAAAAATCTGCCTTTAAATTGTGGTTGGGAAATATCACACCACCAAAGCACATCTGAACAAGAAACTTATTATCATACTCTACTCAGAAACAACTCTTAATTTCTTAAGTAGTGTTTTTCTCTGAAGACACAAGACAGCAAATAACCAACTATTGGTCTACAATTCACCCTTAGGGGGTTGTTTATTCTTAAACAGCCTTTCATTAATAAAGTAATTCTAAAGCAAAGTTTAATTAAGCTTTTCCTGCCTTTGTCAGTTCTAGTGACTACCACTGAGGTAAAGGAGTTACCTGCCTCTTCTCAAATACTGGGACTCAAGTTAATGGGTGACAATACTCATCAATTTATTGAATGGATGTCTCAGTTGCATTTTCCTTCAGAGTGTGACTCCTGTAATTTATGCGTGTTAGAGCATCCAGAAAAATGTAGAAAGAACTAACTTGTGGTAACAATGCTTAATTTTTTTAACCTTTATTTCTGTCTTTTCTGATTTCTTCTTCTTCTNTTTTTTTTTTTTTTTTTTTTTTTTTTTTTTTTTTTAGAGTCAACTTTCCTCTACGAGTAAAGGCTCTTCCGAGGGAAACTATGCTGGCAATAAAACTACTGGGACTAAACAGTGCCTCTAAAAGTACTGAAGTGCTTGCTTGGACATGCTCCCCATTGTACCCAAAAGAGTAAGTTCAGTTATGTATGACAGCTTAAGAAAAGACCGTTCTTGAACAGCACTGCGCTCAACTTGGGAGAAATATAAAAAGACAGAAATACTCATTTCAGGACCTTGCAGTAATAAGACTGAGACAGTCACAGTAAACTGCTTTTGATGTGCCAGTAAGAGCACCATCCATAAGCTTTTCTGTCTTTCCTATACATTGTTTTTGAACTTGGCTTAGAGGGCTGTTTAACACTTACTGACAAAGTTCCCTAGGCAAGTTGAAAGGCCTTGCTGAACCCTTTCCTATAGCTTTGCAAAATCCTTTTAAGCGTAGCCCCTTGCTCACAATAGTTGGTGTTTTTTCCTTGTTCTCACACCCATTCATTCTGCTTAAATTGGGACAGTTAGTGATGCCCACAATGAGCACCTTTCCCTCTCTGCACCACTTTAGAAGCTTTCTCCTCTTTTTTTAACCTCTTCTTTCTACACAGTACACAATGTAACAGTGGTTTAAAGGTGCTTGTTGCTTTGAATGTCTCTGCAGTGATGGATAAACAGGGATCTAAGGTAAATTTTCTGCAGTGCTCTAAATATATCTTAATAGCACCGAGACATCTGAATTTCGATCAAGTCTTTACAATGATTTTTATTTAGATTCCTTCATACCCTCTGAGCAATAGATGGCTACATTCAGAATATACAGTTTCTTCATTAGCATCCATCTTTAAGCCATAGCTCTTTCCTCATATTGAGACATCTCTATCTACTTCTTGATATTGTGACAATTTCCACTTAAAGCAAAACAAAACAAAGAAAGCATCTGACTGCATGTATGAATTTGCTGTGTTTGAAAGACCTTGTGTTTCATTGAAGTTTTAAGCTTGAGAGGCTTAGAAAATAGGTTGAACTGGGCTGGAGGATTTTCCCAGCTTTTCAGAGAAAATTCAAAGTTACTCTGCTCTTTTGTGACTTAGTGATTAGAGCTCTTGGCTTGAAGGAAGGAAAGAAACATGAATCTCTGTTCCAGGGATTGCTTGGGCAGTTTATTTATTTCATAGTTAGTCTTAAGAAGAGCATACAACTCAATCTTCAGCTGTGTATGTCTTTTAAACAGAACATACAATATGTTTATTTTTAATATTTCTACCATCCTAGTGTTTAGGGTGAAATAGAGAGGGAATAACTTGGCAGAGAATCTAATTTGAGATGAAGTTTTAAGTTGTCCTTATCTTCAGCAAGCTGACATGTGCTGAGTACATTGATTCAGAAGCAGAGCATTAGGCATGATAACTTAATAGGGGAACACTTATCCCATTTACCTCCAAAGGTATCTGTGTGAGAATCCTATTGTTGAGGATCTGTGTTGTTCTAGAGATTTTCTTATTTTTCAGCATTCAAGTCCAAAAGGAGTGATTTTTGAAAGTTCTGAAAGCCCTCAGCTCCCTGTGATTTTTTTAATGTATTCCATCAGAGCATGCTGATCACCCAGAGAGTTTCAAAAATGTTACTGAAAAATGACTCCATTCTTTCCTGGTACCCACAATCAGTGCGATGAAGGGGATCAAGGGCTACTTTCCATTCATTTGTTATGTAATTGTAGAGATCATTGCTGAAATGACCCCTCAAAGCAGAAATAAAGGATGAGTTGTTGGGGAGGATTGATTTAGGAATAGCATGTTCAACACCCCCTAATCTGATAGATGTGTCATTTGCAATTACAGTAATTACTAACACAAAGAAGCCTAAATGCTTTTTCCTCTTTTAGCCAACCACAGCTCCACAGAATTATTCATTCACTATGATTTCAATTGATAGACTGACTGGTTTAAAAATAAGAATTGCCCTGAAACTCCCCTTGCTGATGGAATGCAACTAAACTTCAAGACTTATTTCAATAGAGTACTTCCAAACTTGAAAGTATGTACCAAGAAAAGATTTGTACCTGTAGTGTCATGCTAATATGTCAAAAGCATCTTGTATTACTGCAAAGATTATGGTATTAAGGTCTCTAAATAACAAACTCTGTAAATGTATATAAAGAGATTAAAGAAATCTGACCAGAAAATCTTTGACAAAACATTTCTAGTTTGGAAAATACCACTTTCTCAAAAGAATGCTTTTCTCAGATGTGAATTTGAGTTCTGTGTAAGTCTTAACTGTAATGTCTAGTATTTAATTTATTGGGGAAAGGACAGAAATAAGCTCTTTGAAGAAACCAGCAGCCCTCAGGTATTTGCCTGGGTCGTCAAACGTCCTTGTTTAAATCCTTGTCCCAATGGGTCTCTTCTCAGGGTCAGAGAAGATAAGGACAGAGTGTGGGCCCTCTTTCTCTGCTCAGATGCTTGTTTAAAAAAATAAAATAAAATAGTTTGGCTAAACATTTTAAAAATACAGTTCCTTCTTTCTGTCCTGTTGTATCTTCTTCAGATTAAAAACATAGGAATTGAGTAGAGCTCATTGTGGCTTATGTTAAAGAGAGTAGAGGAAAAAAGTACCCTTTTTGGGTTATTCCCAGATATTACTTGGGAATCTTGATCTGCTAGTGACCTAGGGCTAAAGAACCTTTCATTTTAAAAGATTCTGCATATACTCCTCTCTGTAAATTTTATACCTATTTTCTCTTCCAAAATGATTATTGTCATTGTATGGTTGCTGCTCTCCTATTTTATTTCTTTATGTTTCGTTCGAACTGAAGATTAAGAAAACCTGAACTTTTTTTAACATGTAAAGTATACAAATTCCTTTCATCTGTTTCAAAAAGTGTGAAGTTTCTTGTGCTTTTAGGCAAGACCATGTCAAAGTATCTTGCCAGATCAAAGGGCTGTAGTTATTTATTTTCTGGGATTTTGGCACTCTAGTTCCCCGCTAAAAAAATACTAATTAGAGTGTATGAGAAATATATATATATATTTATAAAGAAACAAAATCTAGCTCTTTAAAGCATATTATTTATTTCTTTATTGCAATCTCTTCATACCTAGCCCATTTTGAAACCACACAACACCTAAGAATGTTTTCAAGAATTTGGCCTGTTTCACGTTTGTTGTTGTTGCTAAAGACTTGTCAGTGAGCAGATGTTTAGTAGCATCTGAATTCTAGTAAATGCTGAATTCTAGTATTATCTTTCACTTTTATGTCAGTTTTCTTGCAGTGTGCAGGTTTATAACATGACTGGCAGCCACTATAGTCTTTACCAAACATGTGTGGGGATTGATGTTTGTCAACTTTGCATGTTTCTGTACAAATAGTTTCACTGTTTACAAAACTGACTTCCTGCAAATATTCTCCAATTATTATTTAAACAAATTATTATTTACCTTAAAGCTATTGCTTGTAAACTTAAACTTGGTATTTTGGGGGCAAAAATTATTGAGTAATCAGGGATGTAACTTCAAATTTGTCTGGAATAATCTGATAATTTTGTATTCAATATGTTCATCACCTATAAATTTAAGGAAGTTATTACAACTAGAAACTGTGGGAATGGAGGTTGTGGCCCTTACAAATGTCTGTAGGACATTTAACATTATTTTGAAGTTGAAAATTATTAATTTTCTAGAACTCTGTTGTATTTGTAATTATAATAAAGTAGTTATTTCACAGTATCATTCCACTGCAGAATAAAGGCTGCTTGGGTCATAAGATATGGGGAGTTTTATATTTTAGCAGCTTTGGATTTCCTTTAAATGTAAGCTCAGCTCTGAATTTCTGATACTTATAATGTCAGGTTTGGGGGTAATTAAGTTATTTTTACATAGTACTTTGTCCTAATTTTCCTGGTATATCCAGCCTAAACAGTAATTCTAATGTTATATGCATTTGGGGATGAACAGGGTAATAAGTGCAGCTGCCAACTTGTCCAGTAGGTGAGCCTCATATCTGCATTTCTCAGCCTTCTCAGGGGGCTGACAGTAGGTAGTAGCCCTAAATCAGTGCCAGTAGAGCCCTTGATGGTGCTTCTATATCAAGAAGACTTACTGGACACAAGAGGCAGTTCAAAAAGTGTTTGCAAGGCTGTGTGTGTCAACTTCTCCTTCCTTCACATCAGAAACTGTGGTTGTCTCTTGGGCTGAACTGTTTAGTGATCCAAAGCTAATTAAAAACTCAGAAATCCATAATTTGGGGCAATTTTAGATTTGCAGTGTCCCCCACAGTGCCCATTGCTCCGACTTCACTGACTCTTGACATCACAATTTATTTTAAACTGGTATTTCCAAGTCAGGCAGAGTGAGCAACAAAGCTTTCCCCTTGCAGGGTGTGGTGAGGGAACTCTGCCATGTGACTTCGGGACACAAGTTGACTTTGTTAAGTTGGGATCCCTTGAGCTGCCTTTAAGTAACAGTGTCCTCTTCTCTGATAAGATGGGAAGTTTATTTTATCTCCGGTAATAAACAAGAGATGAGAATCTGTGTAATTCCAGGGGTTTCCATCTGCCCCGGTTATGCACGAGCATATAAAAAAATAAATGGTAGTAGGTGCAGAGCAGCATTTGATTACTCACATTCTGATGTGCTTGATGCTGAAGTTGCTTTCTGAAGCCATTGTCTGTGGCTATGATCATCACAGTGTTCAGAAGTCCCGTGTCACTGGCCTCACCTTCCAGACGGGAAAACTGTCAGGCAGAATGGGGAGTGACCTGCCTGTCATCAATGGAACCAGGCAGCAGAGAGGAGCCTGTCTATTCAGTAAAGGTTATGGGCATTATGCTCATGCTGCTATTTCGTTCCTTTTCTGAATGGATCCCGCACACCCTCCTGCTTCTTTTTCTAAAAATAGTGGATCTTTTTATTCTTTTATTCACCCACAAGGCCCTGTTATTTTTCCATTTATCTATCCAAAAGCAGACTCAGTTCTGAGGAATGTTGACTGTGTAGTGTGTACGCTGCCCCAGAGATTGCTGGGGAAAGCTGTGCTACAAAAACATACACCCTAATCTCCAGATGATGCCTCCTCACATCTCTGAAAAGTGCCTCCTGTGTTTACAGACTAACCTTAGTCCAAAGAGTGACTTACTGATGGAAGTTACATCAGTTGCTCACTTACTGCTAAATGTATAAATTAGGCTACTTTGTATACAAGGCATAAATATGCTCCTCATTTAAAAAAAAACATTTTTTAGGAGGTGTTATCTCCTCACTGTGGATGTGGCTTTTGCTCACAGCCTTTGGTTTTACTCACAGTCCTGTAATCTGCTTTACCGTGTGAAGGCATCTCAGTCCAGCAAAGGCACATTGCTTTACTTGCTGTTTCTCCCATTGAGAACTCCGAGAAGCCCTTCTGACAATTATTCCTTGTCTTCCTGGATGGTCTTTGGCCACATTAGTATTGGGTGTAAATGAGTTGCAATAATGAGCTCAGGAAATGTCTCAAATAAACACATCTACAGGGCCTCTGAGGCCCTTCTTGTATTTGTAGACACAGGCTTCCCAGGAAAAAAATCCACTGCATGGGTTCTTTTTTAAAGCCCCACATGGTTTTAGAGCACAATATGAAAGTGATTAGCAGTAATGAGAGCTCAAAAGGATAATTTAGTCTTCATGTTCATTTGTTCTCAGGTACTCCTCTCTCTTCTAACAGAAGTGCCCGTTAGTTCAAATAATGATGCAAATCTTTGTCAACAAAGGAATGGTTGAAGAGATGCCACTCATTTATTAAAGGTCAGCTGAGTACACATCACAGGAAAACAATTTTGAATCACTGTTGATCATTTCCCCATTCACCTCAATGACCTAAATGAGAAAGACTTCATACAACATAACCACTTTCCCCCAAGTGCTCTCTTGTTCACATCACAGCTCTTTTTCTGCCTTCGTTCCCCTGCAAATGAACCTACAGCTGCAAAAAGAACTTCAGAAAATGGTTCTCTTTAATCCTCCTGAGCTGTGTTCTCGCAATAAAATAAAATGTTTACACTAACTACATGAACAGCTTGAGAAGTGAAAAAGAAAAATGAGTCCTGAATTAGGTTTATACTAATTTATATTGACTATAACAGTGAGTTTGTGGGAGTTTCTGAAACCTTCTTCAGAGGAAAGCAATTAATATTTCAGTTTCCAATTCAAAAGGTACTTTCTTACAGCAATGTTGCAAACTCCTGCTGGCATCAAATAGTCCATCTAGAGTCTCTTGTATCTCTAACATCCTCCTCTCAGGTAAAAACCAGGCATTCAAACCTCACTAGTGCATTCTCTCAGGTTTTCTTGACTGAGCAGTGTTTAAAAAGATATTAATAGAATTATCTGTCAGTAAAAGAAATGCTGAACATTCTGACCTCACTAATCATTAAGACAGGGACAAATAGGTGCAGCCTCACCTGCAATGTTGTGTGCAGTTTTGGTCACTGCAATACAAGAAAGATATTATGCTCTTACAGAGCATCCAAAGGAGGTCAGTGAAGGTGGTGAAGGGCCTCGAGGGGAAGCCGTATGAGGAGCAGCTGAGGAGGTCACTTGGTGTGTTCAGCCTGGAGAAGAGGACACTGAGGGGAGACCTCATCGCAGTTACAACTTTTTTGTGAGGGGATGAGGAGGGACAGGCACTGATCTCTGCTCTGTGGTGACCAGTGACAGGACCTGAGGGAATGGCCTGAAGTTGTGTCAGGGAAGGTTTAGGTTGGATATTAGGAAAAGGTTCTTCCCCCAGAGGGTGGTTGGGCACTGGAACAGGCTCCCCAGGGCAGTGGTCACAGCACCAAGCATGATAGAGTTCAAGAAATGTTTGGGTGATACTCTCAGGCACATGGTGTGACTCTTGGGGATGGTCCTATGCAGGGCCAGGAGTTGGACTCGATGATCCTTGTGGGTCCCTTCCAGCTCAGGTTATTCTGTGATTCTGTTAAATTGAAGGGTAAGTCCAGGATACTATGTCTGTCTTTTTTGAGGTACTGCATTCTTAATTTGAGTCAATTGGTTATGCTTAGAATTTACACACTTTCTGATTTTTTTCAAGTTGTCTAGGCTGACTTGTGTTGACATGCCAAATCATGCTGGTTTTCTTATCTGCAGGCCGCATGCATGCCTGTTTTGCTGATAAGACTTTCTCGTGCGTGTAGTGCTCAGACTGGTACTTCAGACCATAATCTTTCATCTCTCCAAAAACCATACGTGACATATGGGGTACAAACTATCCCACTCAAATTTCTTTCAGCTCTTTGGAAACTCTGATATCACACTCCCTCCTCCCTGTCGTCTGCACATAAAATCAGCAAGGATCCTTCATGGTTGCGGTAGATTACCATGAGTTTCTTCTTTTTATGGAATAAATATGCACTGCCCTCCACCTTTTACACAGTGTTGACACTTTGCAGTCTCTAATGTATTTGTCCTCAAATCCTGAGATAGAAATGTAGTATTATCCTTATTTCACACCCACCTGTCACATGGGCAGTCAGTGGTAAAGTGCAGAGCTAACTCAGGATGTCTTGGCTGTGTGGTGTGTGTCATGCACCCTGCCCAGATAGCACTATAGCAGTGAGGCCATCACGAAGCAACTTATGCTGATCGAGGCCAGATCTCTACTAGCCACATAAAGAGCAAAGGTTTGTTCTCCTTTTGCTTGTCTTTTAAGCTCTCCGGTTCCGTGCTCTCTGTTGCCCTTGTCTCCGTTCCCAGTGCAGTGTCTCTGTTTGTTGCAGGCGGCTCATTGAGGGAACTGTGCTGCTCAGCATGGCCCCGTGCAGCCCTCCCGCAGCTGTGATTGCCCCGGGCCTCTGCAGCACTGATGCACCAGCCGCAGTCACGCTGCAGGTGAGGAAACAAAGCAAAGGGCTGCTTGCTAACAAAGGGCAAGAAGAAGGCAGCTTGTCAAGGCCGCACAAAGAAAGTGTGGTAGTCTTCAGGGTGGCAGTCTGTAATTCTGAACAGTGGCAAATATGTCTAATGCTTTCCATATTAAATACCACCTCTGAGGGCTAGAGAAGGGTTTTGTAGGGTAATTTTTGCTGTTAGCATTTTGGTTCCCAAAATACTTCTGACACAAATTAAGAACTTGGTACCAGACTTGTCAAATCTGAGCTTTTGTTCCCAGTGCTACTGAGTTGCATGCCTTTATAAATGTTACATACAGCTTACAATTAGACTAAGTAGCATAAAGGAAAGTGGCTACAAGCAGTTGTCAACAGGCATCATTATAGCTCTCCCTCAGTGACTACATGCACAGAATCGCAGAATCATTGAAGTTGGAAGAAATTTAAGTCCAACCTTTGACTGATCATCCCCCTGTCGACCAGACCATGGCACTAAGCACGACATCCAGTTGTTTCTTAGCAATCTAGGGCAGCCTGTTTCAATGCCTGACAGACCTTTCCATTAAAAAATCCCCCTTGATGTCCATCCTGAACCTCCTTGGGTGCAGCTTAAGGCTGTATCCTCTTGTCCTGTTGCTTGTTGCCTGGGACCAGAGGGGATACCCACCTGGCTACCTGCTCCTTTCAGGTAGTTGTAGAGAGTGATAAGGTCTCCTCTGAGCCCCCTTTTCCAGGCTAAACACCCTCAGCTGCTCCTCATATGATTTATTCTCTAGATCCCTCACCAGCAATGTTGCCCTTCTCTGGGGATGCTCCAGCACCTCAACGTCTTTCTTGTACTGAGGGGTCCAGAACTGAAAACAGAATTTGAGGTGTGGCCTCACCAGTGCCGAGTACAGGGGAACAAACATTGCCCTGTCAAAGTACCCACTCTTTCTGGACAGGATGGTGCTCCCAGTACTGAAAAGACATTAAGGTTGCATGGTAGTTTTGTCACCTTTCCAGGTTAAGTTAGCAACTGGATATTTCAAGGGCAAAGCCAATTGTTTTCTGTATTAAAAAGCTGAATTACTATTGGCAAATGACGTGTAAAAGCACATAATACAGATAAATGAGCTTGGCCTAAAAACAGCCTAGGTTTAACATACAAGCAAATGGGGATTTTCTAGTCTGAGGAGTTCAGTCTAAGACCATGCCTTAACGTACCTCCCCTTATTAATAATAAAGGGAAGTTAAAACAGTAAATGGTTATTAATTTATAATCACTCTCTACTGAAGGAAATGGAACAGGATTTCTCATTTCCTCCTCCCCCCCTTCATTTTCAGTTATTCCCATGCACGTGGCAGTATCACCATTTGGGAACGTATTGGAAATGTCATAAGGATAGATTTTCATAGAATGAATGGCTTGGATTGGAACAGACCTTAGATTTACTAAAGTAAAGATTTACTTTACTGATGAGGCTGTTTTGTAGGGAATAACTTTGTTAACCTTTAGAGGAGTGTTGCATATCAAGTACATGTATTAAAAAGCAGATATAGATAAGAGATTGTGGTGTACCTTAAAAATCAGGATGCAAATTGAGCTGAATTTTGAAGAACAACTTGAATTTTCAGATAAGTATATGCTCAGATTATCAAGTACCTTGAGTGATGTAATTTTGGTTGAATGTTTACCTTCTCTGTATCTTCAGAAACACTATCCTAAATTTCTGACAGCCACGTGTGAATGTAAAGAATGAAAAACTGGTAAATGCTCTACAAGATACATGAAATTAAACATCCAGAAGTGATAATAAAATCATAATTATCCCTACTTTTTACAAAACAAAATAAAATTCATTAATGAATGTTTTCCACTTAAGAACCATCCCATTAAAAACCAGCAAAGGAGGAGAAAAGGAAAAAGTTGCTCTTTGTATTCATGCAGTTGTAATAAAATTGAAATGCAGTGGATTGAATTCTCTCAGGGAAGTTAGCTTCCACTGATTTCTGTGGCCTGAATTTCTCACCAAAGCATTTAAGTAACATCAGTGAGCATCCCTAAATAGTTATCCCCTCTTCTTTAATCCAAGATAACATTTATTGATGGTTGTATCTGACAATACATATTGCTAAAATCACTTCTATCTTTTTTCTTTTCTTTCTTTCTTTCTTTTTTTAAATAAAGATTGACTTTCCAGAAACTAGTCTGGAGTTCATTAAACCTGAACCTGAAGAAAGAAGAGGTGATTTTGAAGAGCCAACCCAAGAATGCCTGAAGCACATTGCAAGACTTTCTCAGATACATTCTCTGTTGCTGTAAGTTGTACCCAGGTAGCCCTGCTCATTCTTGGCTTGCTGTACTTATCCTATTGATCACAATTAAGTGGATCCAATTCCTTAAAACCAAAATTTTCCTCTGAAGGAGCCTAACTTGACTGATTTGAGAACTAACACCTCTAAATAAGGGAATAGATCACAGCAAAGCCTAGTAAGTCCCTGGAGGTGGCAGTGTATTTTATTAGTTTGGAAAAAGATTGTCTTTCCCTTTCTATTACTATGTCTTTTCATGTCTTTGAAGCGAGAAACTAATTTTTGGTTCAAAAATAAGATTTTCAGGTGATGCAGTACATCTGTATCAGTATTAGCAAGAACACCTCTGGGTTCAATGGAATCAGCCTCCTTCAGTTATTATACATTCAGACTTCAGATATAGTTGTTAAATGGCATTTGAAAAATCTATTTCAAATCAAAATCAAGCAAAGAAGGATGTAAAGTTTAGGTTTCACAGAAAGTGGATAAAGACAAAGTGAAACAAAATATGCTGTATATACTGAGGCAGATTAGTATGCTCAGCTGTATGTATGTTATGCTACCAATTAGGATTATGTACTGCATAAAATAATTTTGGGTGTAATCAGAGTGGAATTTGGTGCTTACAGAGAGCCATTATACTAATGACAGTTAATTGTGTGAATTAAACCTCCATCAAAGGTCGATAGGTGCATTAATTGTACAGTAACTAAATAACTTAAAATCAATTCATCCCTCTTAGTGGCATTCAATGCTTCTTTTAAGATTTTCTGTGCTGATTTCTATGGTGATGTCATGGAATTTTTAAATTAGTTTTTTTTTTAAAGAAAAAGAAACCCATTTGCTGATGTATTTGGTGTTTACCTCAGCTTCCAAAAAGACAGAATGAAATGTAAAATTATTTTTATTAACCATGGGGTCTGTGATTTGAGGCTTGTTTATTTAAAATGTGAATTTGGATGTCAGTATTTTGTTGTGAATAGTCATGGTGCTGTGGCACTAGCAAGGTGCCAGCAAAATTTCCAGCTGCAAAATATGCTCCAGAGTGATTTGGGGAACTTCAAGCCAATGCATCTGACCTCTGTTCATGGTGGGTTCAGTAAGAAGGAATAAGATCATTAAGAATTTATCTCAGTATGAAACAATTTGTCAGGAAAGAGCCATTGTGGCTTCTGTGAATAGAAATCCTGCCTCATCAAAATGCTGCTCTCCAAGGAGGTTTTCAATGGGTATGTGGATATTGCAGATTTGGTGGACATAAAGCATTTGGATGTTCAAAAAACTTTGCCAAGGTTCCTCATCAGATTGGAAAAGAAATTATTCTGCCATGAGTTTAGAAGAAAACTGGTTAAAGACAAAGATAGGATGTTTAAAGCAGGATTTTCAGAATGGAGGAATCACTAGCAGGGTTTTTCAGTGCTCTGGATTGGGAACAGTTTTATTCAGTATCTTCACTGATGACAGGGTGAAAGAAGTGGGCAGAGAAATCTCTGGCTTTGCAGATGATGCTAAACTCCGCCAGATTGGCTATGGAGGAAAGATCCAGAAGGACTTTACAAAATTAGGCAAAAACATGGCAGATGAGCTTCAGAGTGGATAAACTTAAGGGGGTATATTTAAGAAAAAATTATCTAAGCATCTCTACATGACACTGAACTCAGAACTGGCAGTTAGAATGGAGGAAATACATCTTGACATTACTTCTGGTATTCCCTGAACTCGTGAATGCAATGTGCAGCAACAACTGAAAGTGCCAATAAAATACTGGGTATTGCCAGGAATGGTGTAAAGAAGGAGCCAGCGTGTGCCATTTCACTGCGGTCCAAAACCTTGATGTGCTGTGTTTTGAGTATGCTGCATAGTTCTTGTCTCTACAACTCAGGAACGGGCAACTAAAATCATTAAAGGGATTAAGCGGCTGTTTGACCAAGAGATGCTAGAAAGGTTGGGACTCCACGGAAAGAAAAGACTAGGTGTTGTCTGTGCGTGTATGATGAATTTTTATAAAACTGTGATGGTGATAGACAAGGTGAATGTCTCATCGAATCCTACAATATGTGAACTAGGGACATTCAGTGAAACGTGTAGGAAATCCAGTGTCAATAATTGGAAGAAATTCCTCCTAAAACAATCAGTGGTGAGCTTTTAAACTCTGCAGTCACAAAGCTGTGAAGGCAGACAGTACTATCACCTTCATGAAGGATATACACAAATTCATAGGTAACAGGTTCATTTAATAGGTATAAAAAAGACCAGGCAAGGGTAGACCCAAGAATTTGAATTTTGTGGGAATATGAAGGGAAGAGATCACTGAAAGTCACCCGTTTGGAGTTAAACCTTTGGTAAGTTCAATAACAGGTTCTGGAGGAACTAAAATGTTAGTCCTGCGTTTGTTCACACTTTCTTCTTTTCTGCTATCCTATCTTACAGGCAAAGCTGATCTACCAAATGAATCATGATGGTGAAGGGCTTTGAGTGAAACAATTAGATTTTTTAGTACTTAGTGATCAAGAGGAATCTGTCAGCCTGCAATTTTTCTTGTCTCTCTATCAAAGGAATTCTTTTTACCTTCCTCATTCATTAGATTTTCTTAAAAAAAATTGTAACATATCAGTATCCAAACACATTATGACCACAATGTCTAAAGATCTCTTCCTAGTTTTTTTCATTATGTCTAGAAAAAAAGTGGAATTAGGTAGACTTTTAGTGGCAGTATGGCTACATGATGATGGTTCAGGCTTACGAGCCTTAAGTACGATTTTGAGATACGTGTGTTTCCATGGTCAGAAAACACAAGAAACTTTCCTCAGGCTGTCTAGATCATTCTTTTCATTCTACAGCAAGTGGAGGGAATATATGAATGGACAGAAAATATTCTTAATCCAATGGTAGAAAAGGAAGAAATGGGTTAAAAAAAGACACCTGCATGGTTGTCTTTGTTACAGGCTGTTGAATCGGGTCGTGATACGAATGCAGGGTGCGGTGGGACCGTGTCCACAGGTTCAGCCATTACAGAGGTGGTCCATGTATTCCTGATATAAGCAATAAATTCAGCAGAAGGAAAAAGCTGTATCTTACCACCCAAACAGTCAACACTGCCACGAAACAGACAGCACCAGACAGCCTGATGCTGTTCCTCCTCTCTGCCTGGTCAGGATCTAATTCTGCTGGTGGAATATATACACATACGTATATATGTTTTTATATATAGTATAAAAATACTGATTGTTCCAGTAGCTGTGCTTGTACAGTCTATCCAGTAGCTGAGCCCAGCTGCTGATCCCCAGACATATGATCCTCCAAGGTTCACAGCCACACTCTGATTTGATTGCTGATCCTCGGGCCTCTTCCTGTTACATGGACATGGTATTACCCAGTATCTGGTCCAGACATACGGTCTTCTCAGTAGCTGAGTCTCTAACTCCTGTCTCTCTGTTAGGTGGCTCAGATCACTGGTCCAAATGGTCAACACCTCTTGGGTGTTGATTAATGAAGATGTTACTCAGTGGCACTGAAGGCAATGAGCTTCACCACATGGCTCTCATGCCCACATGGCTCTCACTGTGTGATCTTTGGCATCATCACCAAACAGGACAAGAGTGCCAAGAGGAGAATACATTAGTTACTGCAGCTGCTTTGGCTGACTTCTGAAAACATTTCAGATGTGAGCCTTTGATACTGTCTTTGAAATACAAACCCTGGAAGACTAGCCATCTGAGACAAAGGCTGCTCTTCAACCCTGCTATATCCCAGTGTGAAGTGTGGGTCCCAGCGTGAGGATCGGAGACTGGTTTGGAGCCAGGAAGATGATAGTCTGGTTTCTGCCATCTTTATTTCTTTCATTCGTCATTTACCTTCAACCATTTTCCTCTCCTTCAGCTTCCTTTTTCCTTTTTCTCACTTATCTGGTAAGAATCTAGTTTGCATCATGAGAGTGCTTTTGCTGTGAATTGTGATTAGAAAGGCTACTTCCAGTTGGGTGAATAGTGAAAGAGGTTTAAAAAAACCATGGTAATGCTGCATACTTTTCTAGTCTGTCCATGGCAGAGAAACTTCCCAGTGAAAAGCACTGTCGGGGCCAGAAATTTTTTGCAATTTTCCCCCACTACCCCCAAAAAGGTAACAATTCTGACCAGCTAACAAAGCTTTCACAGAAGCTGTTTTCTTCATTTAGCTAGAGGGATTAATAAAAATGTAAACTGCAAATTACTGAACTATTTAGGTTTTAAGGCTTTTGGGGTTTGTGTTAAGCAGAAGGTTATATATTTTAATCTAGATTTTATATGGAGAGAAATTTAGATACAACGCTACATAAAAAAAATTCTAAGCTGTATTTTTATCAATAAAGAGGGTTTATTAGCATTGTATCCCTAGGGAGCCAAAGAAATGTCCTTATTAGCATAACAATCTTCAGATGCTATGTGTATACAAGATTCTTTTACCATTTATTTTTAATTTCCTATTACATGTGTATGTTAACTTTTGTTACAACTAAGAAACTTAAAATCAAAATCTAAACCCCACAAACTTTAATTTTGTCTCTGATCTTTAAAGCATGGAAAGAGAAAATGGCATTGCCTCTGGAGTAAAGTCAGAGGGAGAAATCTGTTATTTAGAAAACATGATACAAGGATTGATTTCTTATCTCCCTTTGCAAGCTCAGTAGAAGCCTTAGCTGCTTTTATCTGAACATCAGATTGTCTAGTTTGAAGGATGCTGTTTGAAAGCTTAAATCTCTGCTTAAATTTAACATGTAAAGGAGGTTCTTCAGCTGAACTGTCCTGCAGAATACCATCCAAATGCATAAGATAATCAAGGCAAGCAGTGAAGTCTTAAGCCTACTTTTATCTTTTTCTCTGTGTGACTTCACACAACCACAAAGACATCTATCTGTTGTCACCGTAGACATGCTGTGAATCTTGAAGCTGTTTCTTGAATTGATTACCAAAATGGTACTTTTCCTGAAATGATTACTGAAAGTCACAACAGAATTTGTATCATGGTTGGTTTCGTCTCTGCATACATTTTTTGAGTTTAATTTCCTGAAGGAAAGAAGTTAACATTCACTTTTGTGACTGTAAAAAACATGCCCATCTTTGTGCTGCTGCTCTCTGTTCCCAAACACTTGGCAATTCAAAATGGCAAAGGAGAAAAGTTCTTTAGAGCGTACAGAGCCAAAGGAACTCATTGCTATGAGTTGTGAAAGACAAAATCTTTACAGTTAGAGTGGGGCTAAGATTTTTTTTTTTTTGCTAAAAATGTCCCAAAATATTGCAAATTGAAGGAAGAAGAACTTGGAAAGAATGTAAACACTTGGATTTTGAGGTCTGTTTACGCATCTGGATAATTAAATGCTTGACTGGAAACAAAATGTTTACTTACTGCCTTCTACAAGGTTTTTCACACCTTCTGAAATATCTGTGTCTTTTTAAAGTCACAATTATGTTATTAAATAAATTGATCACCAGTCTGGTCAAATATGACCAAGAGAGCCAATGCTCTCGATTTCAGTAATGATTTGTGTGAACTGGAGATCAGTTTGCACTCTCAGAACTTGCTTTTGAAGGCTCTGACATCAAACTGAGATTGTCTGAGCTTGTTTCTGAAGAGGAATTTATTTTTCTCTTTTCTGGTGTGTCAAAAGCTGGAATTTAATATGCATGAGACAAACACATCCAAATTGTTAACAAATCAGAGAATATAAAGCAGAAATTATTCTGAGGAATTTCGCACTGTGGTGAGATATGGTGTGATGACCGATCATTTTATCAATATGTCATTTAGATATCTAATCTCTCTGTGAGGAATTTGGTATGTTGCATCCTGTTTTGGGAGTACAGCAATGCATGGCATTCTGGACTTTGTAAACAGATGTGGAAGTTGCTGGGAACTTTTCTTCCCCTTTCCAAACTTACACTAGTGCTGGAGATAATCACACTCTGTGTGTGTGTGCACGTGCACATGTTTTTGTGTATGTGCATGGATGTACTTAAACTCTATTTTAAATGCAACTACACTGAAAATAGACACACCTTTGTTAAACAGTCAAAGCAAGGGCAGGAATGAAAGCTCTGACTAGCAATGTTGTGTCTCTACAGTAGTTAGTTAAAGACAATGTGTATGTAACAATAATTTATCTAGTGATAACTGTACCTTCTTTGCAAAAAAAAAAATCCAAAAAACCACAAACCAACAGCAGTAAAAACAAACAAACAACAACAGAGACAGTGGAGAAAAAAACTGAGAGTGCTTGGGATATGAAATAATTGTATGTGTGTGTCTTTTGACACTTCATTTTTATATGACCTAAGGCTGACAGATCCAGAGTAGAAGTATCACTTTTCTTATAAAAGCTGGTCTGCTGAAAATGATATCCTACCCCAAGGAAAACATGTACTTAGCTGAAAAGCAGTGTACTGTGTGACTTGGCCCCTCTGTACGATAAAGTTTGTTACTACACAAAGCTCCAGGTGGATTTAATTTCAAACTGGATTTCTAATCTTCTTTTCCAGACTCTCAGAGCAACAGAGAAGAATCTTATGGTTTTATCGTTACCACTGCAAGAATCAAAATTGCTCCCTTCCTCTGGTCCTGGGCAGTGCACCCAGTTGGGATCGAAAGACTGTGTCAGAAATGTATG
Source organism: Grallaria varia (assembly GCA_013396735.1). Taxonomy (NCBI): domain Eukaryota; kingdom Metazoa; phylum Chordata; class Aves; order Passeriformes; family Formicariidae; genus Grallaria; species Grallaria varia. The sequence goes on along the minus strand of VWZG01012481.1, from coordinate 918,877 downwards.
CCCTGTTGAGGAGCTGGAGGTTTTCTAACCCTTTAGAGGCCCTTGGGCTTCTGACTTTCAGGTAAGGGAGAATTAACCAAGTAGGAAAATAACAATAACCAGATTGATCACATGCTGATTAATTCAGCACTTCGGTTTGCTCAGCACAGTATCACGCTGTGGTTCACTGACTCTGCTTTCAGCTGCGTCTCTGTGTCAAAGTGAAAATAGAGTTGCAACTCTTGTGATGACCTTGAGCTGATCGTGCCAGCCCTGTCTTCTTGGCTGAGAAGGTTTTCTATTTCCCAGGATAATGAAAAGAGTATTTCATTCTCTGTAACAGATTCAGTCAGTTTCTGGTAACAAGTGATCAGTCAAATACTTAACACTCACATAAGCACTCCATATCTTCAAACTACTGTACAGACATGAAGTGACTAATGGGAGATAAGGAAGACTGAAATATATCTCTACGTTATACAGTAATCTATGTAAATACATACAGTCCCACATGTAACCTATCTTTCTGTACTAGATGGGATGAAACTTTGAAGTCAGTTCCCCACACTTTGAATAAATTCTGTTGTGGTGCCTTATGTTCCACCCCCACTTACACTGGGAGCTGCTTGTTCATCAGGAGACTTTCTTGATGCTGGAGATGGTCCTATCCATGATGTAATAGCAGATGTCAGGGGACAGAATCTGTGTCAGCAGTTACATTTCCTCCAAAAACATGGGTGGTATTTTGCATTAAGTCACCTACCTGTGAAAACATTAAACATGCAGATGAAATGCTTGAGCAAATTTGGTTTATCAAGCCCTTGCTTGTCTTGGGTAGGCACAAGCTGTACCAGTTTTGCAATCTAAGTGTCATGCTGTACCTTTAGTATAAAAAAACAAACCTCACCTAAAGCTTTACTTGAAAAATTACTTTATATGCTTACCTTCACATTATCAAAAATATTTAATAATCTAAAACTGATTATCGACTGTTATTTCCCTTTAAATGCAATTTTCTGAGAATACTTGAATCCCTGCTTTATATCTGGACTATTGGCAGTTTCATATGTTTGCATACATCTTTTTTTATGCATAGTGAGAATAGTGAAAGCAAAAATACTCAAAGATCACATTCTGGACCCCACAGTAGTGTTATATTATTTACCATTATTAAATCATTAGAATCCATTTCTAATTTATAAAAGATCCATGTAGAAAGGAGTATATGGGCAGTGTGTTGTCTTCCACACCCCAGAGTCGCAAGAGATTTTGAGGTGGGATTTTTTGTCAGAGTATGCCAGATTTTCAGATCAGATCTTTTGTCTAATTTTGGTTTGTGTATGGGTGGCATTTCTGCAAATGAAGAGCTTGATTGTTGTTTGAAGATGCAGCTCTGCACACCAGGGTGTGGTGCAGAATATCAGTCCTGTCAGGTGCTTCACAGGGTATTTAAGATGACTCAGCCTTTCACCAAACTTCTCTGTGTGTAGCGGATGCAGTACATGCATTGTTCATTCTGACTACCACAAAGATTGCTGGCAAGAAAGGACGGGAAAATGCCATCTCTTGGTGCCATCGTTGGGAGTACTTCTCTCCTGGCCAGGATCTTAGATGGCTTGTCCCTTTAAATTCCTTCTCACAGAAGATATTATCAATCCAGGGGTTTGGGGTGTTTTTTTTTTTGTTTTTGTTTTTGGGTTTTTTTTTTTTTTTTGCGTCATGGGAGCGCCACAGAAAGCAGTTCTGGATCAAGGAACAAATCTTCTTAAAAAAACCACCCAAAACAAAAAAATTGTCCTTCTCATATCCACAATATTTTGTAGGTGCATGAACAACTGGGAAGCGAACTCACAGAAGCAGGAATTACATTTCCTTAAAGATATCTTGTTTCAGAGATGTCTGGGTTGCATGATTTAATTGCTGAGAGACATGTATATGCAAATTGAGAGAGTGGGTTGAAGGAGAGGAGTATTTTCCATATAAATGGATTTTTGAGGCTTCTTCTCTTGGTTCTGTTTTTCACAGATTTCTATATTTTTGAAAAGTACAGTAGCCCTGGATAGGGTCCAGCTTTCCTTCACCATTACCTTCACTGACTTTGGATCGTAGGCTCTTTAACTGAGCTGGTTTTGAACGTTCATTCAACTCTATCCTGTATGATGTTTGGCACTGACAATTCATCAACTGAGTTCCTCATTTCTATCATCCACAAAACAGTTCTCTGATTTCTTGTGATTACTGAGACACGGCTGAAAGATCCAAGTTCATATAAAACATGAGCAGAATATAAAATAAATACTCTTTATATATTCACACGTATTTTAAGGACTTGTATTACCATCACTATCAAACCACGAGTAAGTGAAGTGAATTAGAGATGATCTTTGTCTACATGTATTGCTAACAGGAACAGTGCACTAAATCAGCCCAAAAGTCAGTGCAGTGCATCCTGTCTGCGATGGTGACCTACAACAGTTACCCAGGAAAGATAACGAGAACAGGCCAAACATAGTAACACTGTGCTACTCTCCCAGCTTCCAGTAATCTGCAGTTCAGAGGCTTCCTTTGACTGATTTCTTTTCATTTAAGAGCCCTTCTCCATTTTTCTTCTATGATGTTTTTCCAGATAAAAATGGGTTCCACATAAATATGCAGCTTTCAGTATACCCTGTAGCAAGGAAATCTGCAGTTCAGCTCTATGTTGTCTCATTTCCATGCACCACAATTTACCACATTTATCAGTACCATACAAGAGACCAAGAGTTCCCAATCACTCCAAATTCTGAATGCTTTCTTTGGTGGAACTTCAATATGCAGTGTCTTAAAGAGAACCTGAATTTGTCCTGCAGGCATGTGCGTACTCCTTATATAGTTTAGTATAGCTTAGAGAGTGCGCTCAAAATTACTAGTCACTTCTGTAAGCCTTGGGCTGAGTGTTCTAAATTACCCTTCTCAGAGCAAAAGAATAGGATCTGACCTGATGGTTGAGCTCAAGCTCATGTTTGCAAGGATAAAGAAATGAAAATCATTGGAGGTGCTTCCTCATTGCCTGGGTTAGAAGGCAGAGCTTAGAGAGAAGTATCACAGCCCATCACATCAAGCTCCATTATCAGGCATCTGAGCTAGAAACTTCCTTGCAGCTTTCTGAAACTTCTAAATTGTTTTGTTCACTACACAGTTAAATGTACGGTTTGATACATGTTTCTTGTTCTGTGAATGTCTCTTGCTTGTGCTCTTCCACTTTGCAGGCACCTCTCAAGGCAGCCAAATGATAACATACTCATTTATGCTGTGGAAAGGAAGAACTTTCATAAATTGAAAACATAATCATGGTACATTTCACAGATAAATTCAGTGGCAACATTGCATCCAGTATTTGGAGGCAGTGCATTGATTTTTAAAGCCCCAGAAGCCAATGCTTAAAAAAACAATTTAAAAAACAATGAATGTTCCTTTAATCAATAAAGATGGCATGGGGAGGATGGGAGGGGGAAGTGTAGAATAAGATTTTACACTCTAACTTTCACCTCTAGTTTCAGGGAAGGATGATTATAAGCCGTTGCCTGAAATACAAAATTATCCCTAAGGCAGAGGGTACAGTGCTGGTCCCTCCTACTCAGAATAGCTTATTGGTGCCCTGTGCATTTTGCCATTGACTTCCCTTACTGAGTTTGGTAAAAAGCCAAGGCTCAGTGGAGTTAGAGCTTTCTATAACTGTATCTGCATTGCATGCCACAGTAGCCAGGGAAATAACACTGGTGCACTTGTTTATTCAGATGATTTTCTTGATGACAGAAAGAAACCAAAGGCAGTGTTAGAAATCCCATCATCCCAGGCCATTGTTTTGAGTATGTATAGAACAGCCATACTTGCAATTTTTTGTCTGGTTATCTTGCTACTCAAATGACTGGAAATGCAAGTCCAGACACATTTGGTAACTAAAATACCAGAATGTTTTCTTCAACCTTTTTTTTTTTTTTTTTTGATGGCACAGCTAGAGTCCACTTGCAACCTTGTGAGGTATCATGGCTAGGAGTCAGAAAATTGAACTAGAATCAGGAAACAGCCACCAAAGGAGAGGATATGTCATTTTCCAGCACTGTGCATGGCTGCAACCATTTTGAAGAGAGAACTTTTGATGCAGATTGTGAAGGTGAAGACATAACCTCCATGGCAGGCTTAAATGCTTTCCTAGAAACTTCCTGATAAATTCTAACTCTGTCAGGGCAATTGCACAGGGAAGGACATTCCTTCAAAACCATGTGCCAAATCAGTGGTGTCAGAGAGACTCCCTTATTTCATCCCCTGTATGGAGCAGGCGAAGTAGGGGAAGATATGACTCCACCTACCTCTCCTTGACCAGAGAAGTAGCCTTTGGTTATAGAATCATTCAGCCTTTGACTCTTGTGGTATTATCGTTGATTTTCACTTTCCCTAGCAGAGTAGCTATTGAGTTTCAGAGTGTAGGATATCTAACCAGTAATTATAATAAAATGTGATAGCTTAAAAACAGATTTTGTTCTTGCATCTTTGAAAACTAAATTGATTTAGAATTGTTGAATCAGATTGTCATTGTTTTAATAAAAACATAATTTAAATCATTCCCTTGGAGTTCACAACAGAATGCCCGAGAGAGTATTTATAAAACAGATAGAACTAGAACTTATCTTGCCCTTTTGCATCTTACTTGTTAGTTGTTACATATATCAATGTGGAGAGCAAACATGGGCTCATGCAAAGAAATAAGATAAGAACAAAGTAACACTTTACAATTAATTTGACACTTTGATGTACAGAACATGCTACTGATAAAGCCTTAGAAGTGCTTATACTTAAAATACATGAAATTTAATGATAACTTAAATGGGGATGTATGCACTCGTAGGAATAAACAACTATTCATTTTAAGCATCAGAATGTGAAGAATTCTTTTTTTTTTTTTCCCCCACTGCCTTTAACCATTTTTAGCCTTCTTGGCAATAAACATGAAGGTACTATAGCAGAAATCTATAGTGGGACAAATAAGACAACTATGTAGGCTATGGCATCCTTTCTGTCCTTTCTAGTCAGGAGGCTAAATCTGTAAATAATCATATTTTCCATGGTTTCGTCTTTAGTTTTAATGTAGCAGAGAACAAAGTTTGTCTCTGGGGTCGGAAGAACTTTCTAGATCATACAGATTTGAAAAGGAAAAGTGCTTTTGTTAATTTCTTCCTACTCTTGTTCTCTCCTAGGATATGGTTCACCATATGGTCTCCATGGCATGTTAATCTTATTCTTAGTTGTTTTAGTCAGAATTTCATGTAGAGAATCTATGTAAGCATCACTTACAGTATATTTTCTGTGAGTAAATTCGACAGGTCTGTCTGCCAATCAATCAGCCAAAGTGATAGCTGGTGAATATGACCATGACCTTTGCAATGTGTAGGGATGGGGAGAGTTCACATGACTTCTTGCAATGAAGAGTGAATATATCACTCTTTTTCAGCAGAAAATTGTGAAAACCCAGTGTCCTTTTTACTGATGGTTTTTGTTATCTTTCTGTGCTTTCTTTTAGTCCTTACCATTTTCTAATCCCCGTACACTCACAGGGTGTTTTCTTTAGAAGCCCTCAAAGAAATGAAAAAAATCACTAACAGAAAGTCCTGCTACTGTTGTTTGCAAGCTAAAACTAAAGGAATACCTTAATCATTATTCTAGTAGCTTATTCTCTCTTCCTATCTAATTGATTTTTAAATACTTAAACTGCCTCACAAAAGTTACCTGCCTGTTCTTTTAATCAGTTCTTCAAACTTGCTTTCCTGGCCAAGGTTTGCTAGCTCTGCTTTCCTTGTTTCTGCCAGGCTTAACTACATGCATTTCAGTGGGCTGAAGTATTTATTTTTTGAAAATACAACAGAACTTAAAACGTGAAAGGAATTGCAGGAATATATGGCATGTTATAGGACTCTAACTTAAAAGAAGGCCTGTGAAAGACCATACTGTTCTCTACAGAGATCCTCACATGACAGAAAATGTGGTGAATTGTACAGTTCCATTTACCTGACAAATATATTTTAGCATAGGTTTATTTGAGACAACACAGTGAAGTTAGGATAATAAAACTATTAAAAATGAATTGCACATCTATTTCTCATTTACAGTCAGCTCACCACTGGCAGATGCTAAAACCTCCAGAGAATTTTGCAAATCCACAGGATGCCTCAACCGTGCTTAGTTTTCTGTTTGGACCTGATTTAGCTGAAAGGTAGAGCTAGACAAATAGCTTCCGACGGAGTCTGTATGAAAAGAATCCAACATGGGAAGTTGTGCTTACATCTAAAGCAAGTTGTAATCTATGCTTATCCAGTTCAAAATTCAGCTTCTACAAAAACAATCATAAAGTCTCAAGGGAGACCTAATAATCTACAGCTACTTAGAAATTAAAGAAATGGGTGAGTATCAGTCATTAGAGTCATGCAAGGAGGGAAGAAGAAAACAGCAAAAAGGGTATTGAGGTGAAATATCAGAGGAAAACAGTTTCATAATTTAGGGAGAATCCAAGCTGCAAGAAGTGCTGCAGAGGGGAAATTTGAAGTCCCACATACTGTGACCTGTTACCGAAGACTAGACTCAACTACTGTAATTTATATATTGTTTATTATTCAGAAGAGTCTCTGAGTGTGTAAGCTTGGAACAAATTCGCAAGAAGTCAAAACCTGTGTTCTGGAATATGCATTACCTGAAGAGAGAACAAATAAAATGGGCCAAAAGAAGAAAGCTACAAGATACTTCAGTGCATCTAGGCAAAAAAATAAGAACACCATAGTTCTGTCTACTGAAGTGTTTATTGACCAGTGGGTTGTTAGAGAAAAAAAAAATGCACTGGAAGTAAATAGAAACCTAAACCTGGATGAACATTACCATTTAATTTGCTTTTTTTTCTAGCTAAATTCTCAGATACTTTGGTGAAAGCCATAAAACAGCTGGGGAAGAGGGGTCCCCAAATGTCCTGCCTCTCTGAAGCCGTTTCCAGAGGCCACGTGTCAGGAATCTGACAGTCTGTGATTCAAAGCCTTTGCAACATTGATCTGACATTGACAAGCTGCGCTACAGATGAGGTCCTCTTTCTTGGGCATATACCCTTAAAGACTGGGATATTGAATTTGTTGCTATAGAGCTGTCTCACTTCTCTGCTTTTGTAGTTTTCAGTAGGTTTAAATAATTGCATACTCGTGGTAGCAAGCCCTGGAAATCAGCTGTACTCTAATATCCAAACTATGAAGCTCTTTTTCTTAAGCCTGAAGGGATTTCTCTTGCACTGAGTCACAGAGCCAAAAAAATCAATTAATTGTGTCCTCTAATCAAGAGCAATTTATGGATTATTAAAATCAGATTTGATGCAACTCAAATGTTTGCAAGATTATTCACTGGAAAAAAAACCTTCCAGGCCTAATTAATTACCAGCCTGAAAGATGGCATAGTTTCCAAGCACATGGAAGAGTAGGACTTTTTTAGGCATGATTGCTTCTAGACCATACCCTGTTACTGGCCTTTAGCAAACAAACTGTGAATGTAAGCATGAGTAGCATAAGCACCATGTAATACTAGTGGAATTCATAAGAATTTACCATAATTCTAATGTTTTTGAGGGTGTTAAATGTTTGCTTAAATACAAATGTAAGGGGTAAACCAAATAGAATTAAATATGGTACCTGTGTACAATATTTAAATACAAATTATTTGGTGTACCTGTACTTGTTACCTATTGTACCTGTGGCCCTGAACAACACTGAAATTGAAGGGAGCAATGGCTATTAGATTAGTGCTCAACAAATTGTCCAGTCTGTTAAAAAGACTCAACTAAGCCTCAGGCTGACCTCGAGATTTACAAGGAAACAGCTGAGTAACCAGGACAAACAAATGACCAAAATCTTATTCAAGAAGAATGACAAGAGCCATGTTTCCTGAAGCAAACTGTCCTGCAGGTGTTTCACCACTATGCCCATGTGTTTGAGCTCATCATTATCCTAATCAAATCTCCCCGTGCTACTTTTGTAACTTTGATATAACCCCAGTTTTGACTTGCAGTAGGTTAATGCTTAATAAATCAAATCTTTGCTGCTGAATTTTCTGGAAAGTTCGGGATTAAAATAATTTTATCATTCATTATTTAGCTGAAAAAAATGTGAGGCTTTTCTCATCATGGCATTACATATATTCAGATCTTGGCTTCTGCTAAGGACAAGCTGTAACTAAGTAATAACATTTTACTGCTTGACTTGGTGCCTGTGTAGAGTGTATATCACTGTTCAGTAACCTGTTGAACTAGGCAAGAAGGGAAAGGGAAGGACTAATTTCCATATTATCTGCACATGCTTGGTACACCAGCCTTGGGAGCAATTGCGTAATTAGAAAATAGGATGATATGAAAGGGATTATTCTTTTAATATATAACCCTCCTTCAAATATGTTTTTTTCTAAACAGCCATGTGAATATTAAAGTAACAATTTCTCATACCTAATAGGTTGACTAAAATAAATAAGTAAAAAAAGATAAGCCTTGCAAAAGATTCTAATTTGAGCCTACCATGATAATTTATTTATAATGTATTCCTCCTCTCCCCATCAAAGCCCCCTCAGCATTATACAAAGAATTATAAACTGTATTAGAAACATCATCAAATATGTACCATAACAGACAAACATAGTAATAAAACCAGACCTCAGCTGCATTGTTAGTGGGTTTGAAAGTGCTGCAGGTGGCAGCTGGTTTGATTGCAGCCCAGAAAACCAGGCCTTTCAAGTAAGTCCAACTGTTCCCCCCCCCCTTTTTTTTTTTTTAAATCAAAATATCCACATATTTATTTGTTGGCCTGTAGTTACTTCACTGATCAAAGTGTACATACTGTTTTGCTTCGGCTTCTTTTATTGAACGTAAAGGCTCAAGATTCAAGCAGCAGGTGCCATTATACTGCTGAGCACTTGGCTTTGCTCTTTTGATAGTGATGAGCAGCCATTGCTGAAAATCTGGTACTGCCTCCTCTGTTTCACCTCTGATTCTCATTTCTGTTGGGCATGTTGTTGGCAAAAGGTGCTGGATGGGAAGGTGGGAAGACAGCGGTGTGCGTTTGTGCTGATGTCCTGAAGCAGTAATGCTGTTGGCCTGTGACACCTCCTGCCAGGTTCTGTGGTTCTGATTCCAAAGGACTTTCAACAGGGTGAACTGTCAGGATAACCCTTGTCCTTTAGTCATCATTTTTATGTGTGCCTAGACTGCCAAATCAGAGATTTTTCCAAGGATCCTAACAAACGTGTCAGCTCAGAGGCCAGAGAGTTGCTGCTTTTTCTGGAGCAGGTTCTCGCTCTCGGAGAACTGGATCAAAGCCCAGAAGCTCCTCTGAACAATATCCAATTGAATATGGTGCTGTTTGGAGGCATTTTTTGCCCCTTAGGCAGAGATGATCCTTCTTGCAGCTCTGGTAACTGAAAGGTCTCTGTGAACAATCCCAGTTTGCTTCAGGAGAAGACAGGAAAGATTCTTGGGATGGCAATGGACAACATGCAAGGACTGATATGCAGATAAGGGTGGCACCATGAAGCAGGCATGCACTCCTTGTGAAAGGACAACAGTAGCAAAACCACTAAATATGAAGCAATGCAGGCAACTTCTGTGTACCTGAAATTCTCTGTGTATAGGGTCATTAAGGTTGGAAAAGACCAACAAGATGGTCAAGTCCAACCTTCAATGATTAATGTCACAATTGCAAAACATGAAAAGGTGGAAATTATTTTTATATTTTCAAAAGATTTTTTTTTGGCTTTCAGATATTAGGAGACACTGTACACTTTCTGATTTTTTCTGTAGAAAAAAAGAAAATGTTCTATTAAGAGTCAGTTTTAATCAGGTTACATCAAAATTTCAATCTCTTTTAAAGAAAAATGATTTTACCATTTATATTCTTTCTCTGCAGTACCACTGCTGCTATGCTGTGTTTTCCTCTTCTATCATATTCACTATGAGAGCTCCATCACAAAATCTATACTAGGCTACAGCCATTCTGGTTTCAACCACAATTTGCTGAAAATACAGCCTATGCTGAGAACTCAAACATTTTCCCATCAGAAGTATCTGTTTCACAGACTTGGAGTCTTTCTAGAGAAAGATGTTAGGTTTTTACTAAATTTTCTATTAAAAAAACAAAAAAACAACAAAAAAAAAACCAAAACAAAAAAAAAACCCGCAACTCACGTTTTCAGTTTCAAAATTACTTCTGTTTTAAAAGTATTTTTGATTTTGGTATAATACATACCAGAAGAGCTGATATTGGAATAAATTATCTGAAATGAACCCTTTTTGTATGGGGAATTTCAAGCTTTTCTGTTGTTGCTCATAACAAAAGCAGTCTTCAAGTGATTGTTGAAAGTTTTCATGGCACAGAAATTTTCCTATTTCAGTAAGAGCAACAAGAGACCTATAATTTACTTCATATTTCAGGAAATTGCAATACATGATAGCTCAAATTAAAAAAGATGTTTGAAGATCAGGTTGTGTTTTTTACCTCTGTATGACACTGTAACAGTCAATCCAATTATCTGTGGTGTGTTTCTTGACCTTCATTACAATAAAGCAAATTGATTGATGTTTTCCTGTTCCATTTTGAGAGAAAACCATTTTTTCTAATCTTTTATATCAGTGAGAGCTCAGGAGAGTTGCAGTGGTTCGGTAGCTCTTAATGATACCTATTTGTTTTGCTCTAGTTTTCCAGATCAAGATATTCGCAGAACAGCAGTCCAACAAATAGAAAATATGTCAAATGATCAGTTCTTAGAATACCTCCCACAGCTGGTTCAGGTAAGGGGGAAATTGATAGCAAAGGAAGTTGTCTCTCCTGATCAATAACTTCATGAAATACTTTTGATTCTCATTGTAAGAGGAATAAATAAGAAAGGCTGGTTGCCTGATGCAATGATTGAATTAAAAGCAGGGCTGAGGTATAGAGTGTTTTCCACTTCTTTTGATGTGGTGACTGAGCTTTTCTACATACTGCATGAAGGTATTGTCAAGTAACAAATTAAAATAAAATATGCATCTGAACAAGAGAAATTCTGGTGCCCAAAGCAGGTGCCTGGGCTTCATTGCTCTCAAGGAAGCAGCAAATGGTGTTGCCACAAATCACAGTTTCTTAATACTATATATACACCAAGGAAATCACTGTCAACACAGAGTAACCTGGACATGAGGGTGTAGAACTGTCTCCTTACAGTTGTACATTGCATTTCACTGGAAATTAATGTTTTGCAAGTTATGGCCTCGCTGCTTCCAGTGATTGAGTAGGTTGTATGTTCCCACTGAGCAGGAATTTTTGAGAGCTTTAACCCCTTACTTCGTAACATGGATGACTTACTATTCCACGCTGCAGAGTTTCTCAGGGTATATTTTGTGATGTGTGCATATCTAGATAGATATCTATGTATGCATATATGAATATATTTACTGTAAGCCAGTGGAACCTTCATGGCTTTACAGCATTCACACACTGATGTGACCTTTCACCTTCCACAGCTTCAGTTTCACAAATAGGTTTATTTTGCAAAACAGATAATCAGATGAAAAGTTAAATATAGCATTGATAGTTTTAAGTGAGGGAATGAAAGTTGCATATTGAAATGCATGTTAACACAGCCAGAATGAGGATATCTGCCTGTCTTATGAGTGGCAGCAGACCCTTATGTCCCAAAGTTTCTTTGCCCTTTGCATTGCTAGTGCAAACTCTTTATGTCTGATTTTTTGTTCAGACTAAGCAGTGGGTCCTTTCTGATTATTTTTGTTATAAAGGAAAAGCATAAAAGCCAGCATAAAATTGATTGTTATTATCAATTTTTCTGTTAAGGTACTCAAGTTTGAGTGGAGTCTTGAAAGCCCTCTGGTGAAACTCCTGCTGAATCGTTCCCTTCAGAGCATCCAAGTAGTCCATCAGCTTTACTGGTAAGATCATTTGCCAGTGCTACCCCAGTAATTTTCTGTCACAGTGAAATTTATCCATGATTCTATTGGTGACAAACTCTCTTTTGGTTTAAAATTAACAGAAAACCTAATTTTTTCTCCTTCTTTGTTGCCCTTTCAGTACTGGGCCTGAGTAAGTTGTATAAAATGCCTACTTATATCTGCCTTCATCCTGTCCCTGGACTGGAGGGAGAGGGGGAGGTTCTGTTAATTTGTCTTTGTCTCCATTTCTTGGTTTGAACCACAATAGTCTTCCTTAAAATTTGTACTCCAAGCAGTATTGGCTTATTTACAAAGGATGCTGCTCTGACACCTCCTAAAGTTGTCAGAATTCTCATGTGTGTCAAAGTGTCTCCTATGCCCCTTTGGTTATGAGTCTGACTTTTGATGGTAGAGTTTCCTATAGTTCCTCTTCTGGATTATGGAGATGTACCAGGCCTGGCAGTAACTCCTGTTCACCACCTGCCTCTGCAATATAAGGAGCCCTCTAATCGCACTATTGCATGAGTTGGTTATTCTGTTTGCTGTGCTGTTACCTCAAGGCCCTCTGAATAAGAATGTGGATTTCTGATGTCTGAACATCTGCCCTGTGATCTGAAAATCAAACTCCTGTGTGTATTCTTTTTTTTTTTTTCCATCTTTAGTAATGATGGATGAACTGACCTTTCATTTACAGTTCAACTGGTTCGGAACCCTTAAAGCAAAAACTTTCTGCCCTGCAAAGGAAAGACAGCAATTTAAAATGTAATCATTTGGTTGATGAAGTGAGGGGTCAGGAAGAGCATAGATCATACTTTCATACCTGCATGGTTTCTGGAAATGTTAGTGGGGATAAAACAGAATTATGAATGTGTTTGTTTTACTGAAATGAGTAGGATAATAACAATGTGCCTTATGAGAATGTCTGTCAAATAAAGTGTAACCACATTAAACAAAGGCATTTTTCTGACAGTGCCTGAAATATGCCTGAGATGATTTCTACTAATATTAAACTCAGTCATACTGGATATAAAACGTCCAGTATAGAGTTCTTAAATATGCCCCAAGAGTTGGTAGTTTTCCTGTGCAATTAGAATTTAGTCAAGGGTTCAATGGACAGGGGAACATCATTGATTCACCGTTGTCTCTCTTCTCAGGAGAAAAATGACTAAGTGTCTGTGGTCTTCTTCCTCCTTACTTTGCAGTCTAGACCTGTGTAGATCCCTGTTTTTCCCCAAATTCTGCTCAAACTCTCCAGTGTTATAATCTTGGGTAATTTAGAGCAGATATTCTATCCTAAATAATATATATCATTATCTGACATATCATTATCTGACACAGTGCAATTTAACGTGGCAAAATACATTTATTTTATATATAGCTTGATATGTAGCATAATAATACCCACATCAAGTAGATTATTTCTCAAGGTTCACAGTATTCTCTGCCTTTCAGCTGGTAGTAGCCCTGTTCATGGTGACTACATCTTTTATTTAGGTGGGTTTTTGAAATATTGCAGTCTAATCAGAAAACTTAAATGTGGCACACATCTCTTAAAATTTTGCTACTTGTGTGCATCACAATATGCACTTTTATTTTCTTAGTCACTCTGCTGCATCATGTTCTTCAGTAGTAAATTGTTTTCTACCTAACATTCCAATTTATGGAATTATTCATGTTCCTGTTCCAGGATTTTAAAAGGCAGTTTCCCAAGCTATAAATTCACTTGCAAAATTTAACAGTAACTCCATGGGTTTTACTAATAAAGCCTTAAATAATTAATAAAGGCTTTCCTTCACAAGTTGAATTTCAGTCCCTATAAAAGGACTAAGAGAAAACAAAGGTTTTCTTCCACTCACCCTTAAAGAGACTTTTAAAAGAAGCTTAATGAATTAATAATGTGGGGAACACATATGTGCATGTACACTCACATAATTTCTTTTAAGAGATGAGGTTAGGTTACATTTTCTTCTCAACTGTGGCATTCTTTTCATTACCAAATTAGAGATCAAGAAGCAAGGACTGGTAAAAACAAACTTTAGCAACAAGTTTCTATTTATTTTTATTTGCAATGGATATTATTACCTTTCTACTACTAAATAATACAACATTGTGTACACTGTACCTGCCCAAGTAAAACTTGGAAAACAAGAGTCTAATGCAATTCAGAAAACTGGTGATGTGATTTCAGAGCCACAGGGGAGAAGTCAACTGATTTTAACGCCCATGTTTTACAACCCTGTTGTAAATCTAGAAACTGGTTACCAAAAATGGTGGTGACTGTCAACACTAACTTATTTTAATGGCAAATATTATTTATAATACTGTGTCTGTTATTGAAAATTGACTCAGTTTCCCTGCAGGCCAGAGATAAGCCGCTCCCCAACATCGGTGTACCAGCTCATCACCTCTTTAATGTCAGTGTTAGATAGTAAGTAGTTAACTCCTTTCCATCAAGCAATGATAAGTTTAAAGCTTTTAAATAAAAGTTATGGGACAGAACAGAGAGAATATTCACTCTTGGGTCACGTCTTTAGGTGTTGTAAATCAGAATACTTTCAGTCTGTTCTTTGTATCTGCAGCAGATTTGTCCCATTCTTTGTGCAATTGAGAATGAAAAGGATCTTACAACCTGTTTGAGTGTTTTGTTTTTTCCTTATCATCTGTGACTTTCCTCTGCTCTAAATTCTTGAGGAATTTGGGCCTTCTGCATCCGTCCGTGTTTCAGCTCCTCATCAGTACTTCTGAATGCACTGCCCTTCCCAAGGAGATTCAAAATTGCCCATGCACACGGTGCCAGCAGAGGATGACTTAAATCCCATTTTAGTTTTTTTTCAGGAGCTCCTAATGTCCACAAGACCTGGAGAACTGTCCCACGATCTTCTAGGTACTCTCTCTGATTCCAGTCTTTTCCCACCAGAGCTCCTGGGGGAGGAGAAGACTAGAACAAGTTTTCCCATTCCTTGGAGCTGTGGTGATAAATTATGAAGCTGGCTCTAGCAAAGCCCAGAAGTTGCTTGAGGGGAAAGAAACCTGCTGAGGCCCTTTGGGCCCTTCTGCTTGCTGAAAGTCGCTGTTTATCTCCTTGCTACTTGATGTTTCCCACACAGGTGTGTTTATGTGGGCTTTTTTGCTGGAGTTTCCATCCAGCCCTCTGTCTCTGGCAGTCTGCCAGCTGGTTTCCTTCTTGCTTGAGTGTTTTTGGCTTTTAGCTACCGTCACAGGTGGCAGCTGCAGCCCAGAATGGAAACAGCTGGCTGGGGCAGCAGGTGCCCAGGAGTCTGTCTCACAGATGGTTGCCTTCCACGGGAGGATTGACTAACGGGGAGAATTGTGGTGTCCTCTAGGATCCGTGGCAGCAGCTGAGAAATAGGTTCTATTGTCATGGAAAAGTACAGTGCTTGTGTATTCTGCCAGAACATGAGAATCTGGTGTGCTCAGCTAAAGAAAAGTCAGGTGAAAACCTTGCTGAAGGCAAAATGTCCTTTTGTAGCTTGTCTTCTAAGTCAAAAAAACTATAGAACTTTTCTAGTTTACAGCATTTCTCAACTAGATTTTGACGTAAGCAAGAGAAAAGGGAGCAGTATTCTGTCTTTTGTAGTCCACGTCTTGTAGAAAAGTGGGAATGTGAGATTAAAAAGCAAGCTGCAGCATGCTGAAAACTATGTGAATCAGACTATTGATTTCATGGCTAGAACATAGTATTTTATTTCTTTTTCTATATAAAAAACCCACACCTGTAAGAAGCAAAAAGAACATATGCAATGTATAAAAGTTTAAAAATACCCCAGTTACATTTTCTGCTGTTGGGAGGTTTGTATCTCAATACTTTCTTTTTCAAAATTGTTGCCATCTAGTTTCACTCAGCACTCCAGCATTGGAACAATGGATTATTCCTTCATATTTTCTAAAAGGAAATTTATTTTTAACTGTCAGAGCTGGTCTATGTTAATCATAATTTACTTAAAGACTTCAAACGAAGGAATACATCAATCAGATACTCATCTGTCCAACACACTTATCTGAACATTAAGCAGGCAGCCATCCTCCAGCTCTTCCTCTTCCTGCATTATGGTGTCTTTCCCTGACAGTCAGAAGTTATCAAGTCTGCTAATTATTAAATGAACTTCCTAAATAGCTGTGCAGAGCAGACTGAAAAGCCCAGCTCATTAAAGTGACATGAATGTAAATGCAAAAGACATCTGTTTTGGTTTTGTGGTAATTTGGTTCTTCTTACTGGTCAGAATAAAAAATAACTTAATCATATCTATAGCTTTAAACCTCTGAATAGCCAGTCTAAGTATATGTTTGATTCAACCAAGTCATGATTATAAATTTCCTTAGGATTCAGAGTACTTGATGTGATCATCCTTATGTTTTGGACTGCACAGAACCTCAACCTTAGATCACTAGATCACACCTAGGCATTTTAGTTCTGAACTCAGAATTATTACTTTTGAAATGCCAATAATTTGGAGACCTTTTTTCTCTAGTGACTTATGTGTATAGTAAATAGCACCATTAGAGTATTATTTTGGTGAGATAATGATTCAACAGTCTACTGTGCTAAGTGCTTCATTATTAGTCATGTGGGACTTGGATTATTGCCTTGGAAAACAGACAGATAATTATTTTGTTTTCTAATTTACAGACTTTCAATTTTCTCAGACTCCAGTTTTAGAAAAGGATGGTGTCAAATGAAACAAAGAGCTTTGTTGTGAAGAAGCACAAAGGAATAACATAACTGTTGGGTTTAACCTTCAGTAGTTACAGACTGAGGGGGAAAACAGTAAATTTAAATCAGCAAAACAACATCTTACATTTAATAAAACAGATTTTAGATTGTAAGGAAAAATGTGGTATTTTAGATTTACTTTTTCAAGCTGTAAAGAAAGAGGAGCGAACTGGCTGTGCCCACAGCTGGAATTGATAAAAGCAGCTACTAGCTGCTGTCGATGTCTGGCTATGGGGCTGTCAATACCGCCCAATAAGAGGACTGTGGAGCAAGGCCAAGTGCTGGACCTTTGGTTTGCCATAATTCCTAACAGCTGCCTTCCTCTCTGGCCCCTTTTTGGTCTGTTGTTTTTTTTTTTTTTACTCCAAGATAACACTGGTATGCAGTTTGGGAATATTTCACTACACGAACCACCCCCAAAAGACAAGATGGGCAAAAATGTTTCCTTCAGCTTTGACATGCTCTGTCCTACAACATTGCTGCCCCTGTCCTTTTATGTTCAAATGAAACCTGTGAGGCAAATAACCCCAACCCTCAGCCTCTTAGTTTCTCTGCCATTTGTGTACCATAACGTAACCCATGGCATTTCTGAAGCTCTGGGCTCACACGCACGCAGATTTGTGTGTTGTGATCACAGGGTGCAGCACACGGAGCCCTGGGGAGCCCCAAAGCCCACCGGTGTGTAGTGAAGATTCAGCCTGGGTGCCACAGGGAAACTCGCCCTACTGCTTCTTTGCCATTTGATTCCAGGTCCAGGAGCTGCTCCATGGGTGTCTTAAACTTCTAAACGTGCCCTGAAGGACAGACTGACATTTCTAGCAGGCAAACCATGCCAGTCAATGACACTTTGAGGCAAAGCTTCAGGCGCATTGGCAGGTGTTCTACCCCTTGGTAGGAATTTTAGTTGCTGTCTATACTGTTCCATACACAAAGCAGAGAAGTCTGAATCTATTCCCCTCTGCAGTTTATGAGACTCTGCACAGATTGGAGTAGCCTTTTAATCAGGCAATTGTTCTCTGGGACTGCTTTGCTAGGGCTAAATTTGCTTATTTAATTTAAACGTCTTTGCACATAACATGTTAGCCAAAGAGCAAAGGTGTTGCATATGCTTTGATTTCTCTTTATAAATTGAAATATTCTGACCAAAGTAATAATATTTTAAAGTTTTAAAATTCTAAATGAAAGGAAAATGAAAATAAATTCCCAAGAATTAAAAATCAAATTGGAAACACTACGAGGAAAGGTTAAAAAAGAATCTGAATATGGTATTTTAACATTTTAAATATTAAGAAGGAGTTTGTTTTCCCACGCTGTTAAAAATTACAGCTTTTAAAAAAAGAAATAATTTTAAAAAATAATAAAGCAATCAGAGCTATGCCTTTTTGTAATTTAGTTAATATGAGATAATCTGGTGAGTCCTTGAAAAGGACATAAACAGCATAGCTGTGCATGTGTCATTTTAAAATTATTTTAATGATTCTTAGTAGAATGAATGTGTTCTTGAATGTCCAGAAATCTAGGAATATTAGGTATTTTTCCAAACTGGGTGCCAGCACAGAAGGGAAGAGGTGAGGCTCTCTTGTGATCATATATCAAAGTGAGAATGGAGTGAAGCATGATTGTTCACATCATTAATTCTATTTGTGCAGGCATATATTCAGCTGCACTAAGTTGCTGAACATAGAGATAACTCTCTGTGTGTCCCGCCTTTGGAACAGAGGAAGCTCCGTGCCAAAAGTCATATTCAAGGAGGATTAACATTAAGTGCAGCATAAAATAGTCTGCAAATGGCAGTTATTAGTGCCTGTTACTGTAATGACAAAACACACCACTATGCATGTATACAAGTAAACCTACTTAGAACTGTAAATATAAACTAGAAAAGGTGAAAGAGTTCTGAAAAGCTTTAATTATTTTAGCTGCTCCATGATTTATAAGAGAGTACTAAGGAAAATGTTTGTCAGTACATTGTTTTTCCAAACATGGCTTGTCTGATTTATTTTGGGTTTGGCTCCTTTTGCATTTGAAAATGCTGAAGCTGACAAATCTAGTTGTTCAGTTATGCCAGAAAACTCACTACAAGCTTCTAGTCACGTCTGTCTTAACCCCTCCAAAAATGTAACTGAATATGAAAGATCTTGCCTTTTGGATATCCCCTGTAGAAAGGATTGCACAGGCCATTTTGGTGGTCTGCTACAGTGCTGGGATGTGATGGACTGTAATGACTCGCTTGTGGAGTTGAATAGGACTGAGGAAGCGGAGCAGGGCTCTGTGCAGACGTCACACTCAGCTTTCATCTGTGCCTTTCATCTTTTTTCTATTAAAAATGTTTTGTTGTTTCATCTTTCAAAAATAAAACAGGGAGCCAAAATCTTTCCTGATGGATATCTCACGTAATCTCTGCTTGTCCCAGAGGAACATTTGGGGATGTAAACCAGAGTAGTAATAAATCAGGAAAACTTCTGACAAAACATTCATCTAGCTCTGTCACTTCAAATGTATAATTTTCAATCATGAATTTGATGGATGCAGAGTTGTTTTGGTTTTTTATACTGTGAAGGGCTACTGGAAAAAGATGACTGAATGTAATCGTAGAAGATGTGTCTTCACACTGCACTTTGCTTTAGGGATTCATTGAGCTAGGCCAGTATTGGATGACAAACTATGATAATAAATCATAAATAATAACAATAGCTGTAATTTAAGGATGATGCAGATTTCCCAAATGAGTTTGTAGTGATTTTTGGAGAGAGAAAGGCTCAGTTGGAAAACAAACGGCATGGAGACTCTCCTGTGCCTCTCAGCTGAGCAGCTGGCGTTGTGTTTCTGGGGAAATGTTGCCTCTGCAGCCCAAAGCAATCCTGCAGTTGAGAGGGGTCCTCCACTGGGCTGCTTCTCTGCTCCAAAGTCGTGGTACTACCTGGTTCCAACTGCTGAGGTGGAATACAAGGAGAGAATGCCTCGCTTCAAGTTTTTCAGGTATAATATCTAAAAATTTTGTGATTTCTTTGAATTTCATGCTTCCACTTTTGATTTTTACCTTTTGCGAATGTTTGCAAACAATTCCATTACGATTTCTATTGTGTAGGGCTTTTTTTTCCCTATCAGTGGCAATTATTGTATGCAGATGTTTCAAAATCGCATCAGATTAGGTAAAACATTTTATTAGATTTGTTCTGTTATAGGTCTTTTTCTCCTTCAACTTAGCGACCTTTTGTGTTTCAATGATAGCTGTTTGAACCAATTTCTGGTAAAATTTTTCTTGAGCTGCCCTAGAGAGTTGTTTTCACTTCATTTTTCGTTGAACGCGTATTGCAAAGTTCTTGTCTCATGACTTGAACAAATGCAGTTCAGGCCCTGATTTTGTTGGATTGATATGTTTGGAGTCCTCATTTATAGTTAGGCAATTGATCGCTGCCTTGTGTGACAGGTTGGGGTTTTGTAAATCATCCCTATTTCTGAACTCCATCAGTGAGAACTTTAAGGAAAAGTATGAATAAATAGAGAGAGTCCTCAAGTGGATACAGGACATTCAGTGTAATGAGTTATTGCTTGTCTTAATGTTGCTGTCAGTTGTATGTTTCTGTGGTTAGTATTTCTAGGTTTAGTCATCATTCTCCTCCAGAATGAAAACTGAGCATTGGACCTTTGCCTAAGTAACTGAAATACTGGAAAAAACAGAATCATGAATGAGACATTTTTGAATGTGTTCCACCAGTATATGACTTATCAGAAAATTACTTTGTAACTTTTCTTCAATTTGTGGGAATTTTTCTGAGAAAAGAATTCCCTAATGTGAACACAGTTATAATTATTAAAACATTGTAAAATAAATAAATAAACTAGATTAAAAGGCACTATTTCTAGGCAGGATAAAGGAAGGATTGATAAAAGCTCCTGTCAGAATAACAGTGCAGAATTATTACAACTCAGTATTTTTGGATGTTTGCAGATGATGAATATTTCAGGATTAAACTCATAAAACTCTTGCTGTTTGAAAATATTTCCCTAAACATTAATTGCTTTCTGAATGCTCACCCTATTCCGTGGTATATTAGTCTGTAATCATAATGTTGTCATTTGGACGGTGACCAAATTAAAAATAAGCTGAGAGAGGAAAGAAAAAACTGTCAGATGAGTTGTCTTTGCATGGCTCTTTGGCTTGAACAACACTGCTATCCTGCTGTAATAACCTACTTTCAAGTGACAGAATTACGTAGGGCAGCATTGTCTCACATTGTCTCATTCAGTGTTTTCTTGGCTAAGAACCCACTCGCTTGAAACTGATGTCTGTTGGGCCCTTGAATTAAACAGCACAAAGTGACCAGTGAATCTAAAAAAATTAAGGTTCATTCCAGATCTAAAGCCTATCAAATTCTGCCCAGTAGTTCATACAAGCAGTAGGCATCTCAGTCACAAGAGAGATGGATTGGTCTTTAGGTTTCTCTGTGGTGTCTGTCAAATACACATAATGCTGTTTGGTAAAGTTCACAATGTTGTTTTTTTGTTTCAGAAATCAGGCTACAAGAATTGACTTTTGTCTCTGAAAGGCCTTTATTCCTATGTAGAGTTATTCAGAGACATATTATCACAATGTTGTATCAATAGTGGGTGGTTGACAGCAATGTAAAGTAGTTAGTAAGGAATTTTTCACTGATTTTTTTTTTTTGAAAAGTGTTTATCAAAATCAAAGCTTTTAACAGAAACATTGAGCTTAGATTCAGATGGTATGTGAAGTGCCAGATGAAGTTGAAAAAAAGTCTTAAGCTTGTCACTGGAGATGTGAAAACGACTTGTGCCTGAGGTAACCCAGTGAGTGCCACACTGAATTATTCTAAACTATTTGCTTCCCACACACATTGTTGAAAATTATCCCCTCCATTCTAAACCGAGTCACCAGCAAGTTTTTAACTCAACTTAGAGGAGATGCAATGCATATGTTAAGGCAATCCCTAATGCGAAGGTTGTTACATGAGGCACATTTCCTTCTCTCGGTGTTCATCTGAATTGCTCAAGCCTAAACCATTAAGATTGTCTTATTTCTTAGCTTGAAAACACACCATCTTTTAGACACAATGATTTATGAAATACCATTGGTATCTCACCTGTGCAGTATGTCATCTGGCTGCTCTTCACTCCTGGCTGTTACTTGAGGGGAAAATCCATTTGCTTATGTCAAGAAATTAAAAAAAAAAAGTAATAAAATACTGTTAAGTGAAGGATGGGTTTTAAGTGGGATGAATTGCTGGCAGTATATATATGGGAAATTATGTTTGTAAATTTGATCAAAGCCTCAGAGCTGGACTAGCTATTGCTTTTCAGTTGTCTTTCAAATACAAATTACCTCCACTGAAAATTTGAAATGGTGAATGCAAATTTTTTCTATTCATACTTTTTTCCTACTCATTGCAGGATTTAGTGGACAGTAGCAAAATAATGTGCTGGCTGTTGGCCTCATAAAAAGAAAGATTAGAGGACCGAATTTCCAATCTGTGGTTGAGCCCGTGGAACATTTCCAGCCCTAGGGTGGTGCAGCTTCTGTTGTGTGGATAAATAGATGTAAAAATAAAGCCAACATTTGTTTCCACTATTATTAACAGTATTAATGATGAGAAAATTGCAGACGTGACCAATTTTAAGATGTTTTAGGAGTTGGCTTTTCGAAACTACCTGGCCCAAAGTAGAAAAAGTATTTCTCTAGGACTATTCTTCCTTCCCTTATGAGGATCTACATAAACTGTAGTCAATGAGCAAGTAAAAGAGCCATCTTGTTAGTAAAACTAAGAAAAGTAAGGTCCTCTGTATTAAAAAAAAACACAGAAAAGTGCTAAGATAGGTATTATAATAGTATAACATAACAAGAAAAATTAATTGGTGCCTTGAATAAAAAAGCAGTGGCACATACACAGGTGGATGATCCTTCCAAATCAGTACCATCCCTCTCTCACAAACTGAGATTTCCTTTCTCATCTCATCTAATAAATGATTTGTAGAGTTAAAATCCTTAGGTGTAGGGGGTGACTCTTAAGCATTTCAGTGTAAAAAACAAAGCACCCTTCAAGATATCTCTCAATAAAATTCTGTTTCATACTTCTTATGCTCACTTTTCTAGCTTGTGTAGCAAGGCTTATGTCCAAGTAGATTAAAAAAAAATAATTATTTTCTTCCCCTTACATAAATGCTCACTTTTCATGTTCAGCCTCCCTCAGCAATTGTTCACAGTCTGTCATCCAGTGAAATTAAAATAACTGTTCCCCCAAGGCTTCCTTCTGCTTTATTCTCAAGATTCTTCAAGATTCACTTGGAAATGTGTAGAGGATGTAATGTGCAAAGTACCATGATTCTGGCAGTTCGAAAGGGTTGAAAATGGGAATTCCCTCCAGCTGGCTCTGAAAACATTCAGCATCATCTGCTTCATGATCCCAGTTCTTCTCCCAGGGACAGGAGTCTGAGCAGTCCCCACTGGGTTGGGAAAACAGGGAATTGCCATAGTGTTCCCAGTGTCTGCAAGGAAGTGTGGAACTGTTTGAAGTGATACAGAAGGGGCTTTAGGCAGGCTGAGGAGTGGTCACTGAGAACTGACAGGGATAGCAAGCCAAGTATTTCTATAGGAAGAAGGATGCAGAAAAACAAGAGGAGAGTAGACATAAGTAGTACTGTAAGCAATATAGTTCTTCTGGGTTCTTTAATTAATAAATAATACTTTTTCCCAGCAGTTTAGATTCAGATGACTTCCCAAGAGAACTGGAAGATCTAGAACCTCTTCCACCAAAAAGCATTATTCCCAAGTATAACCTGTGCTGCTACTCTCCCCTTGCAGTATAGTGTAATTTTGATTGCCTGTGTTGCTGCATGTTCCTCTGGAGACCCTTGTGCCTAGAAGTGTAACCACTCTGTGCTTCTGTCTCAGTCTAAGTTATTGATTCTAGAAAACAAGCAACCATCAACTTCCCTTTCCGAGAAGCCACTGGAGACTTGTACTTGATCATTTCACACAAACCCTGACTCTGACTGAACTGCCCTCCTTTGGCTGGCAAAGCTTCACTAAGAACTTTAGACCGTAGGCCAAATAGTGGTAAGTGAATATCCAGCTGTTTGTTCAGAGAAAGGAGCTTTTATATTTTTTTGCATTTCAAACACACAAGAGAATGTTGTCCAGGCAGTGGCATAGGCAAATCCCAGTCTCTACTATTCTATATGCAAGGATAGTTCTGTCTGACGTAGTTTATACAGTGTAAATAATAATGTGGAGTCTTTGTTAGCACCCTAAAATTAATCTGTATCACAGAAATTTTTCTGTGACAGCTGGGCCCTCGCTAGAAGTGCTTGCCAGAAATGGCCCTTCAGTTTCAGTGCAGCTGATGGGACTAAAGGCAGACCAGAGTGAAGTTCACAACACAGAAATGCAGCTCTTGGCATTTCATACTGGCTGAATGACAGTCCTGTCTGTCATTAGGTCACATCTTTTGAAACTGCCTCGTGTTTTGGGAACTCGTCATCTTATGGTCAAATTGCACTGCTGTTCCTGCCCCTGTCTCAGGAACTCTCCCACCCTGCTGCTGAGGGCAAGCCCTCCAAACAACCTGATCCTGTTTCAGAGTTGGTTGAACAGAGGCCAGGGCAGAGGATCTCCACAGGTCCCTCCTGACTTCAGCCATTAGGTGTTTCTGTGAGTTACAAATTAATTCTGTCTTTGTTTTTTTACTGATTCCATTCCATAGTCCTTCAATTCTTGACTCATCAGGGTAGTCCTTGGGTAATGTCTTGCAGAGAAAGAGTGCTCTCATCTTTGGAAGGATTGAGAATGATGCACGTGTTTTCTAAAGAAGCAATTTTGTAACAGGTATCATCCCTTGGATGGAGACTTTCATCAGTAACTTTCTGTGGGGTTCCACACAGGCCGTGTTACAGCTGAAAGAAAGTGTCATGGGGAAAACCACAGGACAGTATTACAGACAGACAAGGAGGGTCAAATGGTTTGTTCAGCCCCAAGAGTTCCACTTGCCATCAGCAACGACAGCATTGGGCCACTGCAAACATTGCATTACACAATTGTTAATGCTGTCTTTCACCCAGCAGTGCAATGCAGAATGCTTCTCCTGACTCCCCTCTGTTCCTTGATATATAAATATTGGCATTCCATTGTAACCTAACTAGAGAGGGATTTTATTTTTTACATTATAATGTGAGCAAATGGCATAGCAGTAGGGATGTGCGCTTGCTTTTGTAACATCTGAAGAAACCAAGCCTGAAGGCAAGCTGAACAAACCCAAAATTATCTAGCAGGAAAAAAAGATAGCTAGAGGGGCTGAATTCAACCCTGTTTAAATGAATGGTTTTCTTTTGTTCATTTGTTTCAATCAGTCCTTTTACAAATATGTAATGGAAAATATGAAGAAAAATTGTTAAAATAAATACCTTTAAGAGAAATTTCCTGGTTGTTCTATTCAGCACATATCACCAGTCACATGCTTGTGTATAAAAGTTCTGTTGCCAGACTGAAAGCATAAAATTTCATGATGATATTATTTGAAAAATAGTTTTATAAAAAGTCATAAGTTATAAGTGACAGCAAATGCTCTTTAGAATAAGAAACCAGTAGTTTTCAATTAGTGCTAAATGAGAAATTGTGTTATGTCAGCTGATATTAAATCAGTATAAATGTCTAGATTAGTATAAAATTATCTGATGTCTGGAAAAAAAATTTAATTTACTGATTTGATATTAATCAGTCTCATTAGCTTTAGTGTGGCAGTTGCCATCTTGGCTAATGAAGAAGGGGCTGAACAGCGACTTCCACAGTGAAATTCATGGGCTTAGGTTAACTGAAAGAACAGTCCCTCATCATGAGTATTGTAACACATTATACATTTTCAACTGAAGTAAGACCTTGTTTGTACATCAACAAGGGAAGTGGAGTTCTTCATTGCCATCCCATCTGTAATAATTATTCTGTGAGCGCTGGGCATGGAGGAGGTCAAATAGTAAACAAGATTTTCATGCTTTTGAAGCATTTCCTTCGTTGAGCCTGGTATTAGAAGCCAGTATGTCTTCTACTTAACCTGCTTCACAATGTCATTCATTGTGTGTGATGATTTCTATCAGAAGAAATGCTTTTATTAATTAAACTTTTTTAATAGGCACTGCTGAGCCAGCTTTTGAGTGACTCGCACAGCCCTCAGATCCCATGTATGTGCTTTTGTTGATAGGGCAGTTTGTGGAAATTAATTTCAGTATCCATCATGACAAATAGTCTTGAATTGTGTTCTGTGTGTTACTCAGAAGGACATTGCTTCATCATGGTATGAAAATGGAAAGCCATTAAAAAACCAGATGATTTTAATATCGTTTTTTGCATCAATTTAAAGCTGACACAAGCTGTCTTCAGCTGTTACCCTCCTTTGTCATCAGGAGTTTTTAAAACAGCAATTTTAAGGTAGTTTAACAGTAATTTGCCTGGCTCTGTGAGGCTCACCTATGGCTGCCACCCTGTCAGTATTGGCAGTGCTTTGTTTAGAGAAAACATGGCACTCATCCATATTAATTGTTGGGATGCACAGATTTTTGGTCAGTCAGCAGAGGACACATCTAAGAAGAGATGCAATTAATTCAGGGATATTTACAGAGCATGTTTGTGGTGGTAGAGAGAAGGAAAATTAGGAATTCTGCCTCTCAGTCCACTATCCAGCTGCATCCTCACATTGACTGAGCATAAGGACAGCACTTTGGGTGCAGGAAGGATGCCCATAGTAGAGCCAGTGAGTTTCAAAGTCCCAGTAGCATTTTGTGTCAGATGGCTGATCTATATTTATTCTGTCAATGCAGTAACTGCCCCTGGAGAGCTTGTTCCACTCTTTACCTGACTCAGGACATATGGAAATATGACATCTGCTTACTGCAATAATACTGCCACAAATGTGATTGTGAATCTTGCAACCAGAGCTGAGCATTTCATCACAACAACTGAATCTTAATTCTGCTTTTCTCATGAGCAAAAAAAGGCCTGGGGCTGTTATTTCCTCCCGTATGATTGAAAAATGCTGGCTATATGAATACCACATGGGAAGGAGGTAACAATGTTATTAGAAAGACCTCTTTGCCATGGCATTTACCTCTGTGGCATAGGAGCAGCTTATAAACAAACGCAGCATTCTGTGTAAAGCCTGTGAGAAATAATCCTTTCTACATTTGAAAGGGAAAACAAAAGCAATAGAAAAACAACGTATTTCTGCCAAGGTTCCTCATCAAGTGAAATTCAGGAATTGAAGATGGATTCTCATTATTATGTTTGCCTTAAATTCTTTTGATCAAAATCTCTGCATTTTAACCCCAAGACTATACAGTTTGATCTGAAGAGAGTGATGTAAGATTTCCTTGGTAAAAGCTCAAGAAGTAATACCTTCTTGGTTAGGGGATCATTAAAAGGGCTTTTAGTTCATTCAGAAGTTTATTCAGATCTGGTCCCACAGCTGAACATGTCTCAGCAGAGCTAAGATGGACTTGTAAACCCTGATGAAACTTAATGTCTACTTCCCAGCAATGGAAGAGCAACAAGCTCCCTAAAGTGGGAGATTAATTTCAGCAAGCCTCTGCAAACTAAGTCAGCCTCATTTCAGTAGGTCTATGCCTCTCTTTCCTACTGTGCCTGCCCTCCAGCTCTTCTGTTTTCCATGGTAACTGGGCCAGTTTTTGACCGGGGAAGTACCCATGGGCCAATTTTCTCTTACCAATATCTGACAGCAGGCTTTCCCTGGTACATGAGCTTAACTTCAAATTCCCATTTCTCTTTTTACAAAGGCAATATTTGATGGCAACAAAGTAGGGAAATGGAAGGAAGATCAGAGCCAGACCAGTATTTAAAAAAGAGAAATCTAAAGATAATTCCTTCTCTGCTCTGCTCTACTACCTTTGCAAGTGTGGTAGTTTAAATTTTAGGCTTTGGTGAGGTTTGTTGTTCTCTAGGCCTTCCTTAACAACTGGGGTCAAAAACTAAGGAAGTATTCCATCCTATTCCCTCACGTAATCAGGTGTGTAAAAGATAGGTGACGGGAGGAGGTTCTCTCTCTCTTGGGCTTCAGCTTTCCTCCCGGTCAGCAGCTCTGTGACAGCAGCTCTCAGTGTTTAGGCCTCGCTTATCTCTGTGGGCTGAAGGCCTGAACCGAGGGCTCTGTCCGAGTCGTGTCAGAGGGAAGAGATTTGCTGTTCTTAAGGGAAGTGGTGAGAGTTCATTGTATTAGTTATTTTGTTAAGCTATTCCCTGAGTTCCGATTGTGTATATCTGTTGTGTTTTACCCCTTTTGTCCCTTTTCCCCTTCCCTTTCCCCTTTTCCCCTTGGGGTTGGTTGGGGGTTCCCTGGGGTCCCTACTCATATGTACATAGTGTTTCATTGTATATAATTCTATAGATATATATATAAAAATATTTGCTGCAATTCTCCTTTGCTACCTTTTTCTCCTTTCTCCGTTTTTTTCGGCTGTGGGGGGGAAGGCTGTCCTGGGCTGCTGAGGGTTTGGCTGGGAGCCAACCCAAACTTACACAGCAAGAGATACTATTGCTGTGTGTAAGGGGATATGAAAAATTAATAAAGACCAAGAAAAGACAAAAATTAAAACCAGAGTGGAAGAAATAAAACAGACCTAGAAAGAAAGGGGTATGAAGATAGAAATGTTCTTCTTTATAGTGTAAATGCTTGTTCTTCTGCCACTGACAGGAATGAGCTAAGAACCATCTTTCATTGTCCCCTCTATTTTAATAAAATTAAAACATGATAGATATCATCTTGTTTGAAGAAGACTGTAGGGTAACCTTATGCATAACAAGTGCTGTAGTCTGAAGATACTTCTCCCTTAAAAGTCAGAATAGTGAAAAGATGAAAAAGTGTTATTTGGACTCTAGAGACTCCCCCATTGAAAAGTCTGAGTTTCTCTCCTCTATTCCATGAAAGCAAATGAATTTTGCTAGTTATTTTTTTGAGTGTAAAGGAGTGAATACCTTCGTGATGGCACTTTGTTTGAGCCATGAAGGCTCTCTCAAAGTTACTCTATTGACAGTCACACACGGACTTGCACAGAGTTAACATGGAGCTGTGATCTGATGGTCTGATCATTCACCCTTTGTTGTTGTGCAGGGTTGAGATGCCACAAAATTGACAGAAAAAGAAGATTTGACATCTTACAGAAAGTATAGTATGTCAGATATGAGAGGACTACTGAAAGCAGTGTTTTGCAGTCTTGTAATTACACTGAGGTACCATCATTGTTGAAACAGTTACAGCAGTACCTGCTGAGTCTTATTTTCCCTCAATATTCCTGTGTAGGCAGTGATCTGAATAAAGTTCCCTTTGTTAGATATTGGGAAAATAAGAGAAGCTAGGCTGCAAGCTAGAGCAGTGATGAACGTAAAGATCCAGAAGAGACTGACATATCAAGAAGTAACGTGGTATCAGTTCTTGTCTCGGTGTTACCTGTGCTTAAAACACAATGGATCTGCAGACAGGTTCTTCCAGAGAGGCAGCAGGCATGCTGCCCTGAAAGAAACATTGACTTCCCATGTATTTGAAATGTATCAAATCTCATACATCCTTCCTCTGCAGTTGACATCTGAGCACTTTGTGAAAATCTGAGACTCCACTTGAAAGATAACAGTTTTAAACGCAGATGTCATTAAACAAAGCAAATTCTTTTAGCTGAGTGCAGAGGAAATAGGAAAATTAACAGCTCTGCAGAACAAGTTCTTTTGAATGACATAATATTTGAAAAACTATGTAAATATTTCATCCTATTTCACACCCCCCAAACCAACCCCTTCGTTCCCCATGCCCAGAGTCATAAAAATAGTAATCTGAAAACTCCAGGATTGCAAAGTACAGATCTGGCTCAGAATGTATGAATAAAATCTGGGACTGCTCCTGATATGAGCAACCAAAAGCCTTAATGACCTTGTAGAAAGACAATTTTAGTTTCCTCCCTGAAGCTATTTCTGTATTGGTATATTAATATCATGATTTAACCCCAGATGGCAACCAAGCCCTACACAGCCACTCACTCACTGTCCCCTGCAGTGGGATGAGGGAGAGAATTGGAAAAGGGAGAAAACTCATGTGTTGAGATAAAGGCAGTTTAAGGGGTAAAGCAAAAACCTCATGCACTAGCAAAGGAAAACAAGGAATTCATTCCCCATGACCCGTGGGCAGGCAGGGGTTCTACCATCCCCAGGAGTGCAGGGCTCCATCACATGGAACAGGGACTTGGGCAGACAAACACCATCAATCCCCTTTCTCCTTCTTCACCAGCTTTACATGCTGAGTGTGATGCCACATGGTATGGGGCATCCCTTTGGTCAGCTGGGGTCAGCTGTCCTGGCTGTGTCCCCTTCCAGCTTTTGGTGCACCCCCATCCCACTCACTGGTGGGGTGAGGAACAGAAAAGTCCTTGACTCTTCAAACACTGCTCAGCAGTAACTAAAACATCTCTGAATTTTCAGCAGTTTCCAGCCCAAATCCAAAACACAGCCCTGTACCATCTACTGGGAAGAATATTAACTCTACCCCAGCTAAAACCAGCAAACTAAAAAACAAAACAAACAAAAAAACCCCAAGCAAACAAAAACCAAAGTGAAGTGAAACAAAGTGTTGCA
The DNA here is from genome assembly GCA_013396735.1 of Grallaria varia. Classification (NCBI taxonomy): domain Eukaryota; kingdom Metazoa; phylum Chordata; class Aves; order Passeriformes; family Formicariidae; genus Grallaria; species Grallaria varia. Next base: position 888,562 of record VWZG01012481.1, on the reverse strand, counting down.
GTGTAACTCAGGTTTAATTCTTCTAATTTGTGTAAATTTGGATTGCCCAGTGCAGAATCACACAGAATTAGTTCTGTGTCACACATTTTGTTTCATAGTGTCATGAGGGATTTCTTGTTCCAGCTGTGAAGCTGAAGGGAACCACAGATGCTATCCAAAGCCATTTTGGTAGACATAAACTACCCAAAAAATAGGCAGATGAAGAAATCCATTTTCGGTTTCCCCTCAATGTATTGCTGCGATAACTGTGGTCTAATTTCAGAAAGAGCACAAAGCTTAGCAAGTCCATTGGCTCTAGTGGACTCCTTCAGTCTGAATTAATTTTGCATTTTATTTATATGGTTTGAAAATAGAGTAGCTTAGTCACTGCCTGTATTCAATTAATTGCTGGCATATTGGACAGCATCCCAATAAAGCCACTGGGTCTGCTTCTTTTAGTGGTGATTATCCCGTCTAATCCCATTCATTGCTAGCTTCCAATGCAGTTACCCACTGGGAAGAACACAACAATTTCTGTTATGCCTGGAAAGAATGGCACATTTTAGGTCCTGTGCATGAATTTACTCTGAGCTATTACAAAGATAGATTGTTGGGAGCTTTCAGGCTTGCTGATTCTGGTGTAAGATACTGTGTGAAATTCTGACAACAATAGGGCATTTGTTTTGAGGAGAAAAGCTGCAGTTTTGGGGGAAGTGCAGACAGGGACGTACCTAGTCACGTGAGCAACATGCTGGCAAGACTGGAACCAGACTTTTCAAAATTATTGCCAGACTTGAGTGCCAAGTTTCTCATTGAATGCAAAGCAATGCTGTCCCACTGATAATCTTCATGCAGACTTTAAATGCAGTAACTTTATTAAACAGCTTTTGCTTTTTTTTTTTTTTT